>JAZGTK010010207.1:0-16578 GCA_036877625.1 Ambastaia sidthimunki | reverse complement strand
AAACTGCAGAAAACAAGAAGAGTTATTTAATAACACGCCACAGAACTGCATTAATGAAGACACACGCTGCTAAAGTCTCTGTTAGCGGATCAAATGCTGAATTACTGAAGTGGACACGTACAAACTGGCCCTCATCGATGCCGATGACGCAGGCCTGCAGCGCCAGAGGCCTGACGTCACTCAGACGGTTCGCAGGCACCGCCTCCATCGTGCTCCTATGACACACGTCACAAAACCATCAGACAAAGACACTTTAAAAATGTATCAAAATAATATAAACTGAATCTTACATGTCGTGTGTAGCCATTCCCGTCTGTGAGTATCGGGTGTCTTTGGCGTATTTAATGAGCAAACAGGAATATTGAGCCACCTGGAAGCGACGGACGCGCCGCATCAGTTCAGTGCTGCCGACAGAAAACAGACACTCACGGTTACAATCACCGTGTTCTTGTGAAGTCTTCAAAAGACATAAATCCTGGTTTTGAGAAATGAGTCGAAACAAAGTTACCGTTTGAGGTTACTTGTTTCATGTATTTTTCACTGATTTGCAAACCCCAAGAGAAACAATGTTACTAACCGGGATAACATGACCATCAGTACACACTGAACACCTGGGACTATAATGAGATCAGCGGACAGGCTTTTGTACACAGAAACATTAAAGAATAGAAATAAAAAACATTTATAGCACATTTTAGAATGTGCAGCGTAGCAATGCAGCTTTACAGAAACATTTCAGAAAAACGACACATGATGTAGAAGCACTTCTCACAATACAGTCCCTGCCGGACTGACTCCAGCAACACAGCGCATTAAGTCACAATTAAATGATCACATATAATGTTATCATATTTAAATCAGGTTGTGTGTAACGTAACAGGATGTCACTCTTTTGCGCGCCAGTGAACTGCTTTTGGCGCCATCCCGCTGAACCAAACATGGATTTGACAAAACTTTTAATGTTTGCTTTACTCTTTTCATAAGAGATGCGAATGATTTATTAATCCTCACCTTTTTCCTGAAAACATCGGTCCGAAAATAACCTGAGAACAAAGAGACGACATTGACTTAACATGACGACAAAACTTTACATACACACGAAGAAAACGAAGCATTTCTGCACTCGATATATTCAAACATTTATATACAGAAGAAACGCACGTAACGAATGAACGCTTTTAAAGTTACACATTCACTCACCTGTACTTGTCCTCTCGTCTTGCGCGGAGAGTGAGGCGAAACTCTGGCCACATTCAAACACTCCATGTTTTACTTTAAATCACTTTCACTTCGATCTGCTGCACAGCGAGTCTGAACGTCCCGCCAGTTTCTCCATGTATTACAGCTGCGTCGTGACGTCACTCACAAGTGCGTGAGCGAGCAGCTGAAGCAGGAAGCTGCACTCTGATTGGTCCAGAGATTGAGAGAGAGAATGATTACAGAGTTTAAGGTTCAGACACATTGAACAATGCAAGTTACATTTTGCCACCCAGTACAGTAGGTGATGAAAATGCTCCTTATTCGCCATTAAACAAGAAATAGTAGGCCGGGAATGTGAAGAGATAAATAAGTTGTTAAAACGTTTTAAGTCGTACTTTTTTATTGCACCCGAATTTGTGTGCTAATTCATCAAACAAATGTTAAGTGTAAAGACGTGTTGGGCAGTGCATGTGACTTTTGTGTCATTTGTTACTCATTGTCAACGGTTTGTATGTTTGGCTTGGTGAAGATGTTCTCAGTGTCTTATTTTTTGTTTTAGGTTTTAATGTCTGCCGGCCTCAGTGTTTCTTTTGAAAACGTTCCCAACACGGATCACTTCAGCATCAGAGAGCAACTCGTGGATGAGGATTATCACCTCACCAAGGTTTGCTGATCAAATACTAATATCATTCAATTTGTTTAATATATCTTAATAATGAGCATTATTTATATTCTGAAGCTCCTGCTAAAGATGACGGGAAAAAGTCGACGCACATCATATTACTCACAGTGCACTTCTTTGCAACCCGACTCTTTGTTCAGTCAGACACTAGTGTTGTGTGTTGGTGAAGTGTTACATTTGTGTGAATGTCTTTAAATTTCTATTTAATTGTTTCTAAACGGACAAACTGGTGTTTTTTAATTATTTAAGGTGACACATGCAGATAAAACATGCCATAGATCAGATCACAAATAACTGTAGCAATTATATAAAATTTAAAAAACTCATTAAATTGCCACTGTCAAACAGAACTGTTTAATCGTATTAAAAGTTATACCAGATTGAGATTATATATTGGGAAAAGGTTACTTTTGTAGGCTGAGGGGACCAGCTAAACCATTTTACACCAGTTAAGAGCAACAGACCACTGATTTAACTGCTTTAATCTGTTTTAGGAGTGGTTTAATCTGTATGTGAATAAGGTGTTTGTGTATTATGAATGTGTGTGATGCAGACTCATAGTAAATATTCTCAGTTTAATAAAATACTAATATGAATCAGTGGTTGTGAATGTTTTAATTGGATTTATGTGATAGGCTGGTAAACCAGTTGAAATGTGTCTGTCAATGGAGAGACTGTCTATTAATACAATACAGTCTCTGTATTGTGGCGCTTTGTGTAAATGCAGCAGGACGTCATGTAAGCAAACAATACAAAGAGCAAAGTCGCCTTTTTACATGTTACGTGTTTTTCCTAGTATAATTTTAGACTAATTTAACAGCCACTAAACTTAAAAGTTGTGACGGATGTTAAGCGCATGAATTAAATTGTTATCTTCTGGACTTGTATAACCTCATTAATATTCACCACACCGCACGAAACAGCAGTACGAGCGTCTTTCTGCCAATGGCTCCTTTCATCCAATCAGCTACGCGTTCTCAGAGAACGTGGCATTACGTAATTAATATTCATTCGGCGGCCCTTAGTCGTCGCGGGTTGTGGGCGGGGCCTCGCTGTGACCGGTTGGCAGCCGGTGGTCGTAGAAGGATCTCCGTTCACCGAATGACTCGCGCATGAAGTAACCGCGGATCGCGCATAAATTCACCGGAGAGAGAAATACAGTGAGTATGAGATGCGCGTACACTTCGTTATATCATCTGTGCTGTCTTATTAAGAGTTAAGGCCGGTTATTAAAGCTGCCGTTGTTGTCAAGCGCTCGTGTTCGCGTGTTAATAAAATGTAAACTTTCAAAAAAGTCAATGATGTAATCGCGCGTAAACGCTGATAATTAAACGAGGTAGTTTACTGTCATCTTACTGAGAAGTTTATAAAACTGCGTTGTAATGACTGTGTTGGGACATGAATAACTAATGAAGTTTCCAGAATTACTATTCAGACACGGTGATTAAATCACGTTTTAATGGTTTGTGTGTGTTGTGTTAGTGGAGGGAGTGTATCATGTAAATAAAGCAGCGCGCGTGTCCGCCAGAGCGCATGCGCACATCGAGACACTTCCGGTGAATAAAGTCTCAGTTCAGAACTGCAAATAACATTCATATGAGTCAAAATTCATAAAAATATTAACAATCATTTTACATGACCAGTGCTAACTGTTACATTATTTCTTTGAGTTTGTTGTCAAGTCAATTTCTGTATAGACCAAACCCTTAAGATAAAAGTGTGTTTAAAACAAATGATAAACAAGCATTTATGACTTACATGTAGTTTATCAGGTAAAAAATAGAGCCTATGACCGCTAAGATTTATAGATCATATACATCTCTTTTTCATATTTGGCATTGTGTAATGTCTGTTCATGATTGAATAAAAAAAGATATAAGTGCGTGTTACCAAAGATGTAGAGTTCGGCTTTGCCCTATTTTGACTCCTCACAGTTTAAACAGGTGAGAGAAGACAGAGAACAGTGTTCAAACACGCTTATAACACTGTGTTTCTCTGGGGCTTCAGATTTCTAAACAAAAGAATTATTTATGAGAATGAATCTTTACTGATCATAAACTCTTAGGTTGAGTTTCACATTTTTGAAGGTATTAGAAATGTGTAGTAAGAGCTTTCTGTGGTTTCCTCACCTGTGACCTCTGGCACAGAAGCTCAGCTCAATCAGTCGGGGTTAATGTTTCTTCAGGTAGGTGAGGGTTCGATTTCTTGCATTATTTGCCTCGTCACTGTTGCGCACTCAGTGGTGTTGATGACAGAGCGCAGAGAGAGGCTAATGAAGACTCCAGAGGATCACAGTAACATCACATAGAGTCAAACACCAGACATGAGGGAGAGAAAACACGGTAAGATAAGAATTACAGTTTTGAATTGCTTTTGTTATAAGCGGAAGATAACATTAAGACAGATTAAGTTCATACACAGCTTAATTCTGTAGGGATATGTGTCAGTAATTTAAATAATTGCTTTATCACATGATCAGCAATTTCTAATATGTAACTGCACACGTAGCCAGTTTATTTCACTAAAGCAGCTTTGTAAAGTGTTGCCATGCAGACCTTAAATGAGATGTTTCAGTAGATACAGTGAAAGGAAACAAAATTCTTCAGACTGGTACACGTTTAAACAAATGTATACAAACATACACAAATGTTTATTTGAACACAGATAGTCCAGCCACATTTGTGGTTAAATTCAATCTGTTTATATGGAAATTGTAATATTGCATGATCTCCACCAAAGGTGACTCATGGTTGCCGTGACAATGATTACATAAGAAGTACAGTGACTGTCTTACGCTGTTCTGTGGTTACACAGCAGTTGAAGGTCAGTGCTGTGTTTGTGAACATGCTTTGTAATGGCTCTGAATGAACACAGAGGTTTTTATGCTGTTGTGAGGTCTGTAGTAATGATGAGAGCTCAGCTCGGACAGGTGTCGTGAGTAGAGCATCAGTTGAGCTGTTTGTGTCGTGTCTTTCATTAATGTGGTGTTTTGCTGAGTTTTTGTGTAACATACTTCTAAAGAGGTGTACATTTGGACACACAATTGTTAGGGTGACAAACAAAATTGTTTATTATGAAGATTAGATAATGGAAGAACACTTCAAAATAAACATCTGACACAATAAAGTTTGTAATATTGGAAATTACCAACAAGAAAGTGTTGAACATAAAGAACAACTGTGACGTTTTGAAACATTTGGAACACTGTGTTTGTCAGTTGTTAGTAAAATCTGTGTGAACTTCAGGACGTCTGCTGTCATGTACACATCACCTCAGTGTTTAAATCAGCAGAGTTTAATACAGATGGACTGGTTTGGCTTTGTAATATCTGATGCCATAATACAAGATGATGCCACAACAGATGACATAAAGCTACTAAAATTAGATAAACATGTATTTAAAATAATGTTCACCAAATGCTCACCAAAAACTGCAAATGCACCCTGTGTAGAGACAAGCCACTGTTCAAACAGAGTCACAATATTAATGACTGTTTTCAGATTCAGTCGTTTTTTTCTCTCTCTCTGATACTCTCTGTCTGTCTCTTCTTTTTTCCTGTTTCTTCCTCTCTCTCTCGTGCTGTTGGTGTGATGGGTCGTTGCTCAAACAGAGTTATGTTTTCAAAGCACCACAGTCACAGTGTTTTCACTTTTCAGAGAAATCACTGAACGCTTCCTGTCCCTGTATTATCAGCTGCAAAAGTGTTTTAACATCAGTGTAAAATGATTATGAGTACGGTTCTCTCTGTCTGCAGTAAGCCGTGACCCGCCAAACCCCAGACGGGACCTTGTTCATGGTGTCTCCATGTTCTCCTCCGTCAGCAGCACCATCTCCGACCCCCGGTTCCGCTTCAGATGGCGGGCCATTCTCCTGGTGACCCTGCTGACCCTGGGTCTGCTCTTATACCTGCACCATACACTAACAGACTCCAGCGACTACAGCTCAGCAGACGGACAGAGATCCTGGCGCTCTGGTCGGGACGTGTCTGGCCTGGCAGCAGCTGAGTCAGTGGGGTCACATTACAATGACACGTACCCGCTCAGCCCCCCGGAACACACGGCCGACGGGATCCGATACCGGATCGGAGTGATAGCGGACCTGGACACAAACTCACGCAGCACGAAAGACAACACGTGGTTCAGCTACCTGAAACGAGGCCACCTGCTGGTGTCCGACAGCGGGGACAGGGTGTCTGTGGAGTGGGATGCAGACAGGCTGGTTCTGGAAAGCCATCTGTCAGAGAAGGGGCGGGGCATGGAGCTGTCCGAGCTGCTGGTGTTTAACGGGCACCTGTACAGTGTGGATGACCGTACAGGAGTGGTGTATCGTATCGAGGGCAACAGGGCCGTGCCGTGGGTCATACTGCCAGATGGGGACGGTAGTGTGTCTAAAGGTAAATACAGACTGATTTCATTTACATCATTAGCTTTTAAGTATTCTGTCAACATAAAATCAAAAGTTGTTTGCTCCTTATACGTTGCTGGTGTTGTTGTGAGAGATTCATCACTGTTTGCTGTTCCAAATAAAACATGGAACATTGTGGCTGGAAAATGTTTAAACAGCATTTTTGATGACTTTTAGAGGTGTGTATATGAAGCTAAGTACTCAGAAGTTTGCATACTGTGAGGAATATGTAAGTCAGTGGTTATTCTCATACTGCGTTTGGCTGCTTTGTGATCTTTGACTTTAACTCCAGGCTTTAAAGCAGAGTGGATGGCTGTAAAAGACGAACGTCTGTACGTCGGTGGTCTTGGTAAGGAGTGGACGACCATCACCGGCGAGTTTGTCAACAACAACCCTGAGTGGGTGAAGGTGATCGGTTTCCATGGAGACGTGGAACACGAGAACTGGGTGCCGCATTATAACGCGCTAAAGAAAGCGGCGACAATTGAACCACCCGGTGAGCTTCACACACGCGTTATAGCGCATTATGAACATCTGTCAGCTGATCGCTGATGTATTTGAATATATTAGATTACGTGTGGATATTTTCTTGACGGTGATTGTGTTTCAGGTTATCTAATCCACGAGGCGGCCGTGTGGAGCGAGCGTCTGCAGCGCTGGTTCTTTCTTCCCCGCCGCGCCAGTTCCGAGCGCTACGACGAGACCGCGGACGAGCGGCGCGGCACAAACCTGCTGCTGAGCTGCTCGTCTGACTTCAGTCACATCTCCGTCTCTCGCGTCGGCCCGTTAAATCTCACCCGCGGATTCTCCTCCTTTAAATTCATCCCAGACACGGACGATCAGATCATACTGGCGCTCAAATCGGAGGAGGACGCGGGTCGGATCGCCACCTACATCACCGCCTTTACCCTGGACGGACGCGTCCTGCTGTCTGATACTAAAATCGGAGACGTCAAATACGAGGGTCTGGAGTTTATATAGACAGATATTAAACGTTTGATGGAGTTTTAATCTTTATTTGCATCTCTGGAGGTGTTGTTCTCCAGTGGTCAGACCTGGACACCTGTTACCTATGATGTCATGGGCAAAAGGAAAGGAGTGGAATAATGGCCAGTATATTTTCGTGGACAGATTATTAATTGTGTGCTGTGAGTGTCGATTTCACTGCAGAATCTCAGGGAACTAAATCAATAACAGAGTTCATCTCAGAAAACAAGTGCATTAAAAAGAATGCAGTAACTGTCTTAATTTAAAGAAAATAACTTTCAGTCTTTACTACAAAGTTCAAGACATTAAAACATATTTACACTATTTTTGCTTTCTGTTTTTATTGGTGTATAAAGTATGAACAACACTGGATTTTAGAACAACATTTTATGAGATCTTTGATTTCTGAGGTTATTATACTGCATGTATCAGACATGCTTACTAAAATGAATATGCAAATAAAGATTTAATGATCAAGCAAGAGTTCTTGTTTAATTTGTTTTACTCAAGACAACAGATAATTGGTTTTGTATAATAGAAATGTTAAAAATGTAACAACTGAATCAGCCTTTGTTACAATCATCAACTGAACAGCATGAAAACACAATTTTGAAATGTATTTCTAAATAAACAATAAGACAGTTCTTGTGGTTGATCAGAGGTTTAATTGAGGGCTGGTTGACCTGCTGATTCAGCAGTTTTGATTTTGATGTCATAGTTCAGTTCCCATAATGACCAGGTTTGTGGGAAGCCCTTCAACTTTAAGTACCTGGAATAAGTTCAGTGTCTTGAGGAAGTCCAACATTCTTCTGTCATCGGATCTGAACTCAATGAAAACTCCTTTAGAACCTGTGAAAGCAGACACAGCCGGTGTTAAAGAGGATCACAGCTCCCGCGCTACTTGAGTCAGTTCTTATTGGTTGTGTGGGTTGTTTAACTCACCACTCTCTCTCAGTGATGAAAGCACTTGTCCAATCAGACCCTTCACCACTATGGGGTCAGGAACTTTTGGGTGGATCTGAACAGTCATGACTGATGGAAAATTGTGCAGCATAATTTCTGGATACTTGAGGAAAGAAACATTAAATCAGCCCATCTGCAGTAGTTTCCATCATTTAATCCATATCTAGAAAACCTTTTAGCATCATACACAAAAGTGAACCTTAGTCGTCTTCACCTGAGATTTTGTCATGGCAGCTTTAGCGTCAGTAAGGGCAAACACATAACCACAGAGCCCAGATGTCTCCTCCAGAATCAGACTGTGGGTGGAGGGGACGGGACCCTCAACCAGCCTGTGAGAGGAGCAGAACTTTGACCCTTGACAAGTCAATACTACAGATGCAGATCAAAACTGCTTCATCTGTTTTATCTCAAATATCACAATCATGCTGATGAGGCCAAAACTCGAATCAGAAACGTACATCTGGTCCTATTGTTCCGTTAACAAATTTTTCCTGGACCCTTTTCTAGGTTAATAAAGTACTAAACATTTACTGTACATTAATGTTTTAAATACTTGATTTTACTCGAGCAATTTCCCATTGAGCTGTTTGCTAGAATGTGAATGTTTTCTTAAATGCTACCTGCTGCCCAATCCTGCCCTGAGAGGCCACAGACTGTCCTGCAGAGTTTAGCTCCAACTTGCCCAACACAACACAGTGTCTGCAGGACACTGATACTGCAAGACTGGACACACCTATAGTATAATCATCATCATTATCATCATCGTGAAGGTCTTCATGTTTCTCACCTGTGACCGATCATCTGCATGTTCTGCTGTATCTCTGTATTCATCTCTTTGAAAAGCTTAATTACCTCCAGCTGAAACACACACACAGCTCTCATAGTCAATGACACTGTTGAGTTGTCCGTTACAGGTGTGAGTTCAGGAGACAGCTATGTGTTAGCAGCACCTGATCATTAGCAGTAGCGGGGCGGATGGTGTACACGCGTGTTGCAGGAGGACTGCGGAACAGATCTCTGTTACCGTGACATGGCAACATCCTCTAAAAAACACACAAGAAACAGAACGGTCATCAGGAGCTGAAAGTCTATCAGAGGTAAGAGCTCACTGTTTTCAGGTCAGTGTTTTAGACGTCATACAGTCATATATTCAGTACCTGCAATTCTCCAGAAAGCCCCCCTCTGAAACCCCACGGCTCTGGATCATCATTTATTATCATACATGGGTGAGGGGTACGACCTCCTAAAACATTATATTTCTTGATCAGATTAATTTAATTAATATATATATACCAATAACTTTCTGTGGTGAAAGGCAGGGTCCAAAACTGTGGATGAGTTAATCAGTTAATCACAGAGAATCATCGTGTACCCAGTGTTTTGACGAACGCTCTGGCCAGTGAAACTCCGCTCTTGATATCACAGATGTAGTTGTACAGGTCATACAGGATTGTTCTGTTAGGAACGTTTGACAGTCTGTTAAACATCTGGACAACAGCAGCACACATGTCGTCGAACTTCTCTGCTCTCTCTCGCCATTCTTTACCCTGCAGTGACACAACACCAGACAGACAAGAAGATACTAATCACTCCAATCCAAACCATTCTCAATGACTTTACAAATACCCATGACTTTTTACACATTGAAAATTCCTTGTTTCCAGGTTTTCCATAGCCGCTGTTCCACTCCAGTGACTGCATGATGATTGTGTTGGCAGTGAGACAGAATATAATCAAACAGCACAAACCTTTTCACTGTCAGCTGTGACAGCTCCAGTCGTTGCTGCATTACTGTTACTGCGGAGCCAGTGCAGTTCCTGCAGCATGGTGACGGCTGTCGGGCCGTGTTCGTACGGGAGGTAGAAGAGCTCACACAGCAGCGTAAGGTCCTGCAGCGTCAGAGGTTCTGCCGTGAACAGCCGGTTTTCTTTGGGTCCAGGAACGTAACCATCTGTCTGCATGGGTTCTTCCTCAGATGCGTCTCGTTTTGAACGACTGCTGCGGGTTCGAAAGCCTGCAGATCAATCAGGGCCGGTCGGGTTAGTTAATGGCCTTGTTGTTTAAAAGGTAGGGTAGGCGATTTTGGCCAGAAACATTTTTTGTTTGTGCTGGTTGAAAGTCATTCTGATAGCAATCACTAAGTGCTCTTAATATATTTATATGAATATATATGTTCTGTGGAAGGCGCATATAATGTTTGTCCAATCATGGCTTGCAGTCCTGTCAAACTATGTACGGGTGTGACTGTATGTCTGAGACAGATACGTTATTGAATGGCTGTGTTATTGAATGGCTGTGTTATTGAAGACCAGAGTTTTTTTCTTACCAACAGATTGATGTGCTCTGCCAAACTCAACCAGCCATTCTGTGAGCGCAACCTGCAAAGCCTCATGGGGGTTGTAGTCTGATCCCTGATCTTCACCATCTGTGAACCAATGACATCATTTCACAGACAGATGAGGAGACACAGATATCAGTAAATGATTAAGGTGCCCACTGTTCATATGATGATGTTGATATGAAGTTATATTCATAATGTTTTACCCATAGAAACATCTTTCTGCTCAGAAGTGGATTTACACCAGGTGGACAGAGTGTGAACTGCAACAAAATTGGGCTCAAATTCACAGTTGGGGTTGGTGAGGACTCCTCTGAGTTTAGGGATGAGTCCTGTGGGGCGGTTTTTGAAGGGACCCAGGAAGAGTCTCTGTGGGTCATAGTCATTAGCATGAATATTGTCCCAAATCACTGGAGGCCTCCTGAGAACAGCAGACACCTCCTCTATAGATTCCACACTGATGTCATTTGACACGACCTTTGGCCCTAAAGGGAATTTCATGCAAAGAGAGTGAAAATGAAAATCTCTCTCAATAAATAGATATATAAAAAAGATTTTGAGACAGCAGTATTCAAAATCTCAGAAGGAGACTGATTTTGTTTGGAGTTTATACTAATATGGAAAATCAACTTTGTGTTTGTCATTACAGATTCACAAATTAAGCACACATAACATGACTGATCATGTACATTTATTCATTTGGCAGACGCTTTTATCCAAAGCGACTTACAGTGAATTCAATGTATACATTTTTTTTATCAGTATCTGCATTCCCTGGGATCGAACCCACAACCTTTGCGCTGCTAACGCAATGCTCTACCAGTTGAGCTACAGGAAGGCTGTAGCTCAGCATGTACAATATGCACGCAGACGATGTGGCACTTTGTTTAATAGCCAAAAAATGTATTTTGTATTTATTTTTATGTGTTTATCTAGCATCACGTCATCATATCTGAGAATCACTGCCTCCTGATTCATGACATTTCATGTGTCTGTTGCAGGTGATGTCACCTGTCCACAGGATGTCAATTCCAGGATGAAGTCTCTCTCCGACCGTGTTCAAATACGTGGACAGCTGAACACTCGGGGTGCAGAACGCAGCACAATAATCTGCCAGACAAACGAGAAGCGACAGACAACTGCAAATCATAAGAAATGAGAGTTCATCTTTGGGTCTGAAGTCGAGAGTGTTTACACCTCAGAGGAGATCAGAGAGGAACAAAGTGTTTTGAGAAGGTAAAAGAGACAGTAAATGTACCGGTGGGGCAGAAGAGGAAGATCTCAGGCTCCTCCAGGTGCAAAAACACTTCATTGGTGACAGACACCTGAGCATCAGCAAATGAGCTGAAAACGTCTTTATCTGCGGGACACATCTCTGTCTCGATGTCGTCAAAGAGCAGCGCAAATGATCCACAGCCGAACTCACACACCTGCCGTAAAAACACATGACAGAAATTCAATCACTGTTTTCTGATCCACAGCTAGAAACATAGCGGAGAGATTGTTTAAATCTGAGAGAGACAGAGACGATCTTTCAGTGCTGTGGCACCTGGCTCAGTTTTCTTTTTAGTGCTGCCACCTCTCTGGGGTTTGAGAACGTGATGTCCAGGCCGGGGGAGATGGCGTAGACAAACTCAACATTACACTCCTTAGCAGCAGAGATGAGAGTAATGAGTTGATCTTTAAGACAGAATGAAGTTAGGAAGGTTTGTTACCCTCAGTAGTAACTGAATGAATGTCTGCAGAGGGCTTCTAATGTCCGTTTATCTATATTTCAGTAAAGTATGAGAGTATCACAGGCCACAATGAAACTCTCACCTGCTTCTTCCAGAGAGTAAAGATCCCTCCAGTACATTCTGTGTTTATAATCATCTTTTGGGGCGTACAGATAAGTGTTCAAGCCCCATTTCTGCTCCCTAGTTAGATAACAACAAACACGCAGAAGTGAGATAAATATCAGAACATATATCAGATAACACAGGATGCTACATGATATCAGTCACAGCAAACAGAAGTTTATTTGCCTCCTAAAGAGCTCAAGCCTCTGGTTCATAGTCCACGGCCTTCCATAAAACCCTAAACAACACACACAGATCACAGAGAAAAATCAACTGATGTTCAACCACAATGTTTATAAATTACAACAACACGCATCTGAAGCATGTCATAGCAACAGACTTTTAATGCGTTTTGTGTAATAACTGTATAGCGTATCTAACATTAATATCTGTTCATATGTACGCTACATAAACGCATTACCGTCACATAAATCAGATCTATTGAAGTTTTTCTGTGAACTCACCCTCGACCACTCCGCTCAGGAACATCGTGGATTTCTTTGACATGATTCCTGCTTGATCAAATTAAACAGATCAACGAGTACTTCAGCGTGACACCTAACAGCTCGTCTGCAGCTCTCTTGACTGCTCGACGAGCTTCATATATCTGCAGGCACACACCTTCTGCTGTCTGGATTAATGTTTATAATCTCTCCGTTTCCTTATTGTACTCGTGTTCGCACCGCGCCTGCGCACTTTACTGCTGTCAAAGAAACCAACCACGCCCCCTAGTCGCGCGCGCGCGCGCCCGCAGCAGCAGGAGCTGAGATGAGGTAAGTGTTAATAAAACACAACAAACTGTATTTTAATGAGTTCCCGTCAAACTTCAACAAAGTTTAGTCACACTTTCAAATGTCGTAATGTCATTGAATTATCGATATCGAAATATCACAGTAAGCGTCACCTGATGCTAGAGTTTATCTTACAACTATCTTTGCTGTTATAAAGCGTTTTAGATGAAGTTAAAAGTTCACAGAGGTGAACATGTTTCAGTAACGTTTGACAAACACCTAAGCACTCAAACACAAGTGTTTGAAAATATATATATCAGGTGTGTCCAACCTCTCCTGGGGGATCAAGGTCCAGCAGAGTTTGGATTCAGCCCTCATCAAACACACCTGAACCAGCTAGTCAAGCTCTTACTAGCAGATTAGAAACTTTCAGGCAGGTGTGTTGAGGCCAGTTGGAGCTGAACTCTGCAGGATAGCCTGTGGCCCTTCAGGACACCCCTGATCTATAGACATTCTCTATAAAAGACATACTCTTCAGTATTGCACCTCAGACTATAAACATTTAGATATGCTCTTTCTAACAGAACTTCAATAAACTAACCAATGTGCTGTTCAAAATATCAGTACATTAGTGATGCTTTAACTGTTTGAATATTTAAAGGGAGTTAGGGTTTCACAGAAGAAACTCAAGGCATTTATAACTGTACATGATGACAGGATATTAACTTAGGTGAACTTTACCTTTAAAATCGTCAACATAAGACCGGCAACATGTGCACTTTGACATTAGACTGGAATGAGCTGAAACCTTTAAGAATCACTTCAGCGAGAATACCCCAGTCACCTGTTTAGGGTGTACCCCACCTATTGCCCAAGATGCTGAGAGAGGTTTCAGCCCCCATGACCCTAAAGACAAGCAGGTTTAGAGAATGGATGGACCTTAGAATATAGTATGCAAACCATTTTTATTCCGGAAAAACACCATTACTACCAAGACAAAACGTTTTATTATTTCACAAAAACTCATACTATAGCTTGTATACATTTGAAGCATTTATAAATGAGTTTTTATAATGCCATTCCATTCATATATGTGACTGTCAAGAGGTGAAATCAGTTTAATGAATGTAAGTGCAAATATCTCTGTCTGAAGGAATATTTCAGGTCCAGTACAGCTCCATCAACAGCATCTGCTAAGCAGGTGTGTTCGTGCTCTGAGGTAGCGCTGAGACTCTGCCATCCGTGATGCTACCTCCTCGTTCCTCTCTGAGCCTGCCTCAGTAGTGTGTCAAAATCCAGTAAGTCACAATGGCTGTTTGTCACCAGGTTAATGTCCCTGTTGGAATCTGAAAAACAGAATGAGAAGCCAAAGTGAGTTTGAGTAAATGGAGTCAGTGCTACTGGCAGAACACACTTTTACTATAGCATCAGAGGCTGGGTTTTACTTCCACAGGCTGAAGACAAACTTTAAACAATATGAAGGAAAATGAGGATGCAAGTGCAAAAACAAGATTAAAAGAATTAAAAATAGAGATTATATATATTATACAGTACGAGTTATTAAATTCTTATAATAACTCAATTATTAAGGAAAACAACCTAAATCTGCATAGTTGGATTTGCAGAACTGTCGCCGGCCGCCAAAGCAGATGTCAAAAGGACGCTCATCTGCACGCCTCAGTTTGCTTCCGTTCTCAATGGCTGCGAAAGCATCGTCTTTATTGTAATATGTGACAAAACCATAATTATCTCTAAAAGAACAAAAGAAAGAAGTATGAAATAAACATTCACATTTGCTTAGAGGATGAACAAAAAGTCCAAACTTGGCTGTTTATCTTTGTGAATCTTACCCGTGACTTCTGAGGTGGACTGTACAATCCTCAACTTTTCCAAAGAGTGAAAATCTGTCTTTGAGGTCAGAGGGCAACATGCCTTCACCAATTCCACCCACGTACACCACCCTGCGCTCCTCCTGAAGATAAAACAGGTCATTAGGCACAAACATCATAAGACACAGTACATTCTGATAACAGAGACAAACATCTGAACACCTACAATAGCCTTCTGTTGACGGATTTTCCGAGCCTCTTCATGCCAGTGGTGGTTTCTACAATTGAGAGAAAGAGTTGATTTAGATTCACAAACACCCACAGATTTAAACACATCCCAAGAAGAACCAGACTTAACCTGCTGAGATTATGTTCACACTGACCTCCGCCTTCTGCAGCGATTCTCATTCCAATCCAGTTCAGGTGAGCGGGAATCAGAATTAGACCGACATAAAGATCGGGATTGAGATCTGGATCGTGATCTACACCAGCGGCGTCTACGCTTGCGTGGAGGAGAGCGAGAAGACGACCGTGAACTAGAGCGCGAAGAGGAACTGCTGCCGGAATGCCTGGACCGATACCTAAAAATAGCCCATGATATCAACAGTTATCATCATTACCTTACGCATTTTAAAAGTATAGAAATAGACTGCGGAGACAAAGCTGGTTACGAATTCTTACGTGTAGGTCTAAATGATAAAGCAGATATTCACAATAAAGTCCCAATTATTTTGCTAGCTAATACAAATAAATATTGCACATAGTATTTACTCAAATTCAGACTACTGCCCAGCCCTTATCAGCGGCAACTTTCATTTACTTTTTTCTGGCTGGTGAGCGAGACCTGGAACGAGAGGAAGATGATGAAGAGCAAGAGGAGCAAGAAGACCCTGAACTAGAGTGTCTGTCACTGTAACTCCGCCTCCTTGTTCTGCCCCGGTCCTGCAGGTTGGGTGACTGCGGGGAAAACCGTAAGGACTCCACCTGCCGAAATGCATCTGTCCTACAGGGTGAACTGTCTGGAGACAGCAGCACTGAGCCAGACAGACTCTCAGTCCTGCCATCCAAATCACCCCTCAGCCACCTGATGTCTGATGTGCTCTGGATCTCAGCGTATGGAGTCGCGCAGTAGTCGTGGTCCAGGAACGCTTGTGCTGGGTTTGCTATGGCAGTGGAGGAAGTAAACAAAACTCTTGATTGACTTTTACTGGGTGGCAGCGGGCGAGGTTCAATCATCTGAATGGCTTTACTGGGCGACTTCATGGATTCACGTTTTGTTCCTTTGATCGGTAACGGGGGCTTCCAGGGCTGATGTGGTGGCGTCGCTGGGGGCGTCAGACCTACAGAACAATAAATCACTAGATGTCCAAGAATTCTGCCTCATCATTCTTAGAAATTAAAGCAGCAACTCAACACACAACTTTATTTAAACAGACAGATTTAAGTTTGGTCTACTGAGCTTTAAATGAAAGCAGCTTTAAAAAACATTGTCGCAAAAGCTTTCCAATATGCACATGAAACTATTCTAATGACAAGCTCTTTATGACAGTTAATGACAAAATAAGTGTGTTGCAACATTCGCTGGAACTTCACCAGGAACATCAGT
>JAZGTK010010206.1:0-16579 GCA_036877625.1 Ambastaia sidthimunki | reverse complement strand
TTTAGAAATATTAAATACTTGAACTGAAATGAATAAAACCAATACGTTTTAGGTAACCCATTAAACTGTAGGATATCATATGAATCCAGTCTGTTTTTCTACTTTCAGCTCTGTATTTCTTGGCCTCATTTATTTTACTTTTCTTCCTGTTTTTTCTTTCTCAGGAGCACATAGGCTGGAGAAATGTGACTCGCTTGTTGGTGTTCTCCACGGACGCAGGTTTCCACTTTGCTGGAGATGGAAAACTTGGTGGAATTGTTCTTCCGAACGATGGGAAATGCCACCTGGAAAACAACATGTACACAATGAGTCATTATTATGTATGTATATAAAATTGATTGCTGTGTCCTTTGTTACCTTGTCAAATTCTCTGTTTTTTTCTCTGGTCAGACTGTTGGATGCTTGAGGGGCTTACCGGGTTTCATCAATGTCTTTTGTCTTGTTTTAGGATTATCCCTCCATCGCCCACCTGGTTCAGAAACTAAGTGAAAACAACATCCAGACCATATTTGCCGTCACAGAAGAGTTTCAGCCTGTTTACAAAGTACATACATGAAGACTATTATCTTAATGATGCCTTTAAAACTATTTGGACTTTACGCAACTATTTGGACTTAACAGCCTTGTGATTTGTAAAGCTTTTCACCTGGCCTTTTTTGTGTTTTCCTCACACTAGTCAAAACAAAAAAACGTATATTTATTAGTTTTGTTTGCTAAAGAAATCATCACTATTAGTATTTCTGACAATTTGCTGTCAGCGATACTACTTGCTAGGAATAGTCAGGAATTAACATTAACAATTAACATTAATGATACTTCAAATCTGCTTAGCAACATTCGGGCAAACACCCACAACACCCTGGTATTGTAGTGTTGACTTTTGCACCACCTTCATTTTCTCCAAAAAATGTAAAAATCTAGTGTTTTTTATTGCTGCTTTGTCTCTCTGTGTGGATTTGAAAGATTTTCCAAATGGATACATTGAAATAACAAACAATGTATCAAATGTTTCATGACTGGAAACGCTACAATCTGTTTAAAGCATGTGAACAGTTTGAATGCAACTTCTCTGTATTTGGAAAGCCACAAGCCCCAAAATAGTTTTAACTCCCAACTTGGAACAGCCAAAGTCATAATTTAGAGCTCCTGTCTTAAGTCTAGAAGGAATGTTGTAAAACAAACACCATGTCCCTGTGCCTGAGATCCATGAATGTTTTTTGTACATTTTTCTTTTTCCCTTCTCCACAGGAACTTAAAAACCTAATTCCAAAGTCTGCAGTGGGCACGCTGTCAGCAAACTCCAGCAATGTTATCAATCTTATTATTGATGCCTACAATGTGAGTAGATTGAATTGATCGTCTACAGTGAAGAAATTTGACCCTATAAAGCCTCTTACTAAAACTGAGGCTCTCGCTCTTTTTCAGTCTCTGTCCTCCGAGGTCATTTTAGAGAATAGTAAACTTCCTGAGGGCGTGACCATCACCTATCAGTCACATTGCAAAAACAGAATAGTGAATGATGGGGAAAATGGAAGGAAGTGTTCCAACATCTCTATCGGAGATGAGGTGAGATCAAATTAACCACATCTTCTACCTCTCAAGCTATTTGTACATGAAATAAAAGAAATAAGGATGTTTTGGTCTTTTCTTAGGTATCTTTCAGCATTAATATCACAGCTCAGGGTTGCCCCAAACATGACAAAACAGAAAGCATTAAGATCAAGCCCTTGGGCTTTACTGAGGAGGTGGAGATCATGTTGAACTTCATCTGCGAGTGTGAGTGCCACAAACGCGGCATCAAAAACAGTGACATGTGCCATAACGGCAATGGAACATTTGAGTGTGGAGCCTGCAGGTGAGTCTCTACACAAATCACAATCCGTGTTTCTATAGAGTTCATGCATTTCATTTCATGCATTAAAGTCTTGGAATTTGATTTGAAAATTTAACCAAATAATAGTTCCTGAATCCTGTATCATGCTGTAAACTGAATGTGCTGTATTTATATGGGGTGTTATACAAGAATATATAAAACATACAACACATGTACGTTTTGTCCTATATCTCATACTCATAGGAGGTTTCATATTATGACAGTGGCCTGTTTATTGGTATGAAACTGAAGATGAGCATGGGCTTGTATAAGTTAGTGATAGACTGACAGGAAACATACACTGGCTGAAATATATGAAATAATTGTAATTAAATAACTAATTACTATTAATTGTAATTTGTAATTAAATAATATTTACTGTAATTTAATTAATCTTCTCTCACGTGTTCCTTTCAGGTGCAATAAGGGACGTGTCGGCAGACAGTGCGAGTGTCGTAAAGACGAGGTGTCGACCGAAGACCTGGACAAGAATTGTCGCAAGGACAACGGCACAGACATCTGCAGCAACAACGGCGAGTGTGTGTGCGGTACGTGCGAGTGCAAGAAGAGGGACAATCCTGAGGAGCGCTACAGCGGCAAATTCTGCGAGTGTGACAACTTCAACTGCGACCGTTCCAACAATAAACTCTGCGGAGGTACTTGAAACAGGAAGCTGTTTTCGCAATATAATGCTGCAACACTCAACAGATCATTAAGACAGGAAAAAAACCTCAGATTGCAGCACGCGGCTCAAATTTGTTTACGTTTATTATCAACAGATAAAGACTGGAGTTTAATCTTATCTCCTTCCTGTAGGACACGGTCGATGTGAGTGTAGGGTGTGCGTCTGCGATGCTAACTACACTGGAAGCGCGTGCGACTGCTCTCTGGACACCTCTACCTGCTTAGCCTCCAACAAGCAAATCTGTAATGGCAGAGGAATTTGTGAGTGCGGGACCTGCAGGTGCACAGACCCCAAGTTCCAAGGGCCCACCTGTGAGATCTGCCCCACCTGCCCTGGAGTCTGCACTGAGCACAAGTAAGTGAAAAAGAGCAAAACATGCCATCTGTGTGAGAAAAGTATAATATGTCAACTTAATTAATAAATCTCAGCTGTCATTTTTTTTTATGTTTGGGAGTTGATTTCACATTACCATAAGTTGTTTTTAGAAATTGTAAATGTAATTTACTATAAAAAAATATATATATTTTTGCCTTTCTTCTTTGTCGTCTGAGAAAAGACTGATTCCCAAACATGTTTCATACTCAATCAATGATGAGTTAATAATGCATTTCCTGCCTTAGGGAATGTGTGCAGTGTCGGGCCTTTGGCACAGGAGAAAAGAAAGACACTTGTGAGAGAGACTGTAGCTACTTTAACCTCATCAAGGTGAAGGACAGAGACAAACTCCCTCAGCCTGTCCAGGCTTTCCCTCTCATGCACTGTAAGGAGAGAGATGCAAATGACTGCTGGTTCTACTACACCTACGCCGTCAACAACAACACTGAGAAGGAGGTCCATGTGGTGGAGAACTTAGGTGGGGTTATAGACCAAAGTCTTCATTAGATTCCATAAAAAGCAGGATAAGAAGAGATACATAGTTTCTTTATGATAATCTTCCAACAACACCACCTAAAACACCACCTACATTTCATGAAAACCAAATTTATTTAATTTGTATATTTTATGTTTAATTAAAATGTTCTGATTGGCAGAGTGTCCCGCGGGTCCTGACATCATCCCCATTGTGGCAGGTGTAGTCGCAGGCATTGTTCTGATTGGTCTAGCCCTGCTACTCATCTGGAAGCTACTGATGATCATTCATGATCGACGCGAGTTCGCCAAGTTTGAGAAAGAGAAGATGAATGCCAAGTGGGACACGGTATGAAATCTTATTGCTAGCTTTAATATTTGTTAGAGATGCATTATAGCTGTTTTTAAACTGTAAAAACAAAGATTTTGTGACGTTCGAGGTTTCTTTTGTCACCTATTGGTTGAAGTTTAGTTGTTTTAGTGTTGAAGGGCTCAATGAGGAGCTTACAGTGTTTTCTGGGGGAGTTGTGCAGCTGTGGAACCAGAAGAAAAGGCTTTTGGATTTTCAGGCCTCATTTTTTCTGGGTGTGGCCTGGCCAGCTGCGGTCCATGTGGATGGTTCAATGTTGCCCCCTGCTGTTTAAAACTTTACATTTTAGAACACTTGTATGTGCTTTGTAGCCCTCTAGTGTTAAAAAAGCTAATTCAAAATGTACTCACAAAGACCAAGAACAAGATATGACAATATTTAAGATGACCAAATGCATAATTTAATTAATAAAATTTAGTATTTTTATCTTGTGGAAATGGTAAGTGTAAAAAATCTTTCATTTATTATGTTTAATTGTATTTCATTTTCAAATACTGCTCTTCTAATCAGCAGTAGGCAAAAGTTTTCTATTTTATTCAGAGGTTATAACCTCTTATACATTCAATTGCACCTTCATTTATTCTCATCATATTGTTGTGTCTTAAAGGGATTGTACGTCCTAAATCAAAAATAATTTGCTCATACTTTGTTTTTGGGTAAACTATTCCTTTAAAGTATAATCTGATCTGGTGTTCTTATGTTCAGTGTCTGGCATGCTGATAGCTTCTCTTTTCCTTCTCCATGATCCTGAAACCCGTATCTCCAATCTTTTCTCCAACAATCATTGTCCTTTTCTCCTATTTGTTTTCTATCATTTCTTCTTTCGTATTTCTTCATGTTCTTGATCTTTTTGTCTGCCAACTTTCCACCTTCAGACAGAGAATCCAATTTACAAGAGCCCTATTAATAAATTCAGGAATCCAAACTATGGCCGTAAAGCTGTTGCTCTCTAAGTTTGTATACCTCTCCTCTTTCTGCATGGTCTTTTATCAGTGTGTGTGTGTGTGTGTGTGTGTGTGTGTGTACTCATGATCCTTGTTTTCCATCATTTTCAACCATTTTTTGTGTGTATTTTAACATCCCTGATATAAAATCTTGCAATATTTATGAAGCAAGTATTCAATCATTGGGAAAACATCACTAATCATCTACTGCATGAGCAGTTTTCAGTGCTGTGCAATATTTTAATCAGTGTTTGACATCATTTCTGTGCCTTCAATGGACAGCAGTATGTTACACAAATATGCTGCATGTGCTGATGTATTAAATTTGTGCCTTTTTATGTAAGGAGAATGTAAGAAGTTTATAGAGTAGAAATGATTGAATTAACTACTATACGTTTTAGATGTGTGCAGTATATGCATTTTTTATTGTTAAAAGCTAATTTTTGTTTACATTTTGTTCACAGGGTGAGAATCCTATTTACAAGAGTGCGGTAACAACTGTGATCAACCCCAAATATGAAGGAAAATAGTGGACATCGAAATTACAACTCAAAGAGTGTTTTGGAAGGAATGGGCCGCAGGGATTCTTTATTTTCACATTTTAATTTTATTCTTTTAGAAACAATACTGTAGTTTTAGAAATCAATATTTTATCAAGGACTGGCTGCCTCTCATCCCTTGCAAAACATGTACAGTTTGTATAGACTTTTATTTCAGTTTATCTTCTTTTAAACATTGTCTCTATTTTCACACAGAACAGATATCTGTGCTGTTTCATACAGTATTAAAGCATTTTGCTTTAAGCAGTGGTGCAAAGGGATCCTTGAATCCCTCAAAAGATTCCAAAAAGTCATCAAATACAGATGTATACAGACAAATATCATATTTAGTTTGTCATAATGTTCAGTTGTTACATTCAAACATATATTGATATAAAAAGACTGTGTGGCGGGTGTGTAATTTTACCTTGATCAAGTGAAGTGAAATTATCTTCAGTCTGATCTTCATAGTAAACTGGGAAAGTTTGTCTTGTTAAGCTAATACATTTACATTTATTCATTTGGCAGATACTTTTATCCAAAGCAACTTACAGTGAACTCAAGGTATACATTTATCAGTACTTGTGTTCCCTGGGATCGAACCCACAACTTTTGCGCTGCTAACGCAATGCTCTACCAGTTGAGCTACAAGAACACATTAAAATAATAATCTATGCATACTTCACTGTTATAGCCTCTTATCATGCATTTCATGCCAAAAACATCTTTACGTTGATGCAAAACATATTAGTTTTTTTCCACTTACTGTGGCTCTTTAAAATGGCACGTGTCTTGTGAGCAAGATTTTAAGCTGAAATGCTGTGTGTGCATTTTATATGTAAAGAAAGGATTATGTGTTATATGGCTCTTAATGAGTATCAGTGTATTCAGGTGACAACCTGTAGTAATCAGTATAGAAAGTTAAATGCCATTATAAATGAGATGAGAAATGAGAAAAATCATTACAATCCACAAATAAAGGTTTAAATCTTGTTAAAGTGTAACATGAAGGTAAGTTGTGATGACTTAAAAATATGAAGTTAGAGATGAATGCAGAAAGTCTGTCAAATAGGAGTTGCTTAGAAACATTTTTAACTAGTGGAATAAAGAATTGGAGGTATTTTGTGTGCAGATGTTGATATCATGAAGGTACAAATAACCCTGTTTATTATATTTTATTGGGATTTTTTTATTGTAACCAATGCGTTTCGTCATTTAAAACCTACAAGAATCTTGGGAAAATGCTTGGGAAAAATATCCTGGAAAACAATTTTTTGGGAAAAAAAATATCACAAGGATAGAACAAAAAGAGATATAATTTTTCAAAACATATCTGTGCTAGTTTGAGTTATTGGTTTTGTTAAAGTGCCTTTTTCTTGTATTCTTAATGTTGCCATTTTGAATTTATTTATTAAAACAAAATAAAAATGATTGTGGTGTTGTTTTTCTTAAAAGTTCTTGAAATGCCATCAGGTTATCTATAAAACAGGGGTCATCCATCTATCTTTTGTCAATCCATGTTCCTGGAAGTCCAGAGACCTGCAGAGTTTAGCTCCAACCTTCAGTTTGGACCTGTAGGTCTGTGGATCTTGTTGGAGACTTCTGCTAGTTTTCCCCCAGTATAGTGCTTATAACTGAGTGTAGGAACAGATCTCAACCAACAGAGGGCGGCAGTAGATAATAAAACAGCTTTAGACAAATGCGCTTCTCTGCCGATCCAAATGAAAAAAGGCGTTTAAACGCAATTCACCAAAAAAAAAAACAAAAAAAAAACGTTCAAGTGGGGCTGTTGTACCAATACTCTATCTATTCATAATACATTTACCAAGAAACTGTATACTAATTCCTTTACTAATATAGAATATCAATATTGTATTATTAGAATATTATGGTCCTGTTTGGACCATATTTAGGTCAGCAACTAACACCATGAGATTCATTTTACAACCCCCTATTCAGAGACTTAAAAGCCACATGATGTCAAAATAATTGGAGTTATGCTCTAGACAACCTGTTACTCATTAACCTCATTAGTAAAACAGGTTATTAAGGTAGACACATGGACTAATTTGTTTGGTTCTTAGTTAGGTCACATGTGGGCTAAACTGCTTGTTTTTCTTACCCGTGGGAGCAAAAAAATATATATATTTTTTTAAACTGCACTTAAGATTATGGCACACTGACATTTAAAGAACATTATGATCTTGTTAGGTGCAATGCTATGATTCAGTAACAAAATTAAAAAACCTTATGATTATGGATATCAGAGTTACGTTATTTTTACTAGAGCTTCATGTACTGAACAATGAGTTTGGATTCTCCTCAAGCTTTTTTCTTTGCATATAAAATAAAGATTTATATCTGTACATATTGCAATTCAACTACCAGTTATTCATATCCAGCATACAGGAGAAAAACATTTTCAATCATTTTAAATAAGAAGCTCTTTATTGAGTCTTTTTAGCAGCAACATATTTTAACCTTATGGTTGTTTACAAATCTTTCCAAATTGTAACCACTGTGAACTGGAATATCAAATAAAACATTTGTGATTGTCATAAATGCATTTTAAAGTGCAATTTGCCCACATTTTTCATAGTTAAAATTAAACAAATGTGGTTTCTTGAAATCAGATATCTTATTTTTCCAAGGGAGATTTCCAAGTATTTACTTCAACAAAATTGAAAGCATGTTCTCAACAAGAATATTAAAAAGTTTAAAATTTAACCTTGTAACAGTCAGTAACCAGCTAAAGAGCTTTTTGTATTAATAAACATAAGTCAGCACATATAAACATAGTTAAGACATTTGGAAAAATACCAGCTTGCTGTTGTACAGTGATTATAATGCATCTCTTTCATGTGATAAATACTAGTATATATGTTTAAATGGCAAAACCATGGTACAAAACCATAAGGCATACAAAGTCAGTTCACAAGGTTTTAAAACACATCCACCCTGTTGCATCTTGACATGCAGTCATAAAAATTCAATGAGTATAAACGTTTAAGTGTCAGAGGTCCACACCCCTAGTGTCCTCAACCTGTTTCCTTAGTAGAAAGCAGGTATGGTGTGTTCTATTACACAGCGTCTGCAGTGTTGTCTAACCAGTCGAAGCGCTTCGGGAGGCACCTCGCACTCCTGTACGTTTAGTAACTGCAGATCTGGGCATCCGGCCGCCAGCGCCGTCAGCCCTCTCCTTGTCACACTCTCGCAGCCTCTCAGACTCAGCCTGCGAAGACCATCGCAACACCGTGCTAACACTTCCAGTCCCGCGTCCGATACCAGCGGGCAATGCCCAACGTCCAGAGAGCGCAGTCTGGGGCAGCTACGAGCTAAGTGGCTCAAGCCGTGGTCCGTCAGCCCCTCGCAGCCCCGCGCGTTCAAGTAACGAAGCCGCGGACAGTAGCGCGCTACGTAGCGCAATCCGACGTCGGTAATGCGCATGCAATGCGCCACGCTTAGATACCGCAGGCGGCCCTCCAGACGGGCTACTTCGCGCAGACCGAAGTCTCCAACCAGAAAGCAGTCACTGAGGCTGAGCTCTCGTAAAGCGGTGCAGTGCAGCGCTAGTTGACGAAAGGACTCGTCTGTCAGGCGGCTACAGCGCCGCAGGTAGAGGTGCGTGAGACGCGGGCAGTGAAAGGCGATCGTCCTTAGGCCGTTGTCCTCCAATGACACGCAGTCCGTCATGTCCAAATAACGCAGCCCGATCTGCTGTCCGTGCAGAGGTGCGAGCTGAAGAGAGGCCTCCTCAGTCAGGCTGATGCAGGTCACTTTGGGGCAACCTTGGGAAAAATCAAAATCTGCTATATTATAATGACGTTTATGCAATATACTGGGTTTAATTGTAGCAGAATACACAGCTACTTTTGAAAGACCAGCAATGGAGAAAAATGCTCTTATCCCACATAATGGTGTAGGAACAGCATGTATTAAGGGCTAATGGCCAAAGTTAACCAACCTCACCTTGACTTCATGGTTTATCCAGTCTCTGACATAGACCACAGGCTATTAGTAAATTACTTACAAAGGCATGTTAACATGTCCCTATCCAGACATCCTCAATAGAAAATACTTGATGGGGTTTTTCAGCTATAATCAGCTTTATAGTCCGTTTTGTCATCCAACTGTTCTAACAGTGGGTACATTTTTAACTTTAAAAATGTGAAAAAATTTTACATTTCTCTTTATTTCTTATACTTTTGGTCTTGTACATAAAATCAACTTCCTATTTAACAACATAAATATAAATAAGCAAAAAAACATTTCCTGTTATTTTAGAATTTGTAAAATGATGGAGTGCAAACAAACAAAGGACAATCAAGTTCATTTGATCATGTTAAGCCAATACATCTAAATGCTGCTATGGAGTCAAGCCACTGAAAACAGGAAATGTCACATAAAAAACAGTCACAGTCAAAATAAGTTATTAAATATGTTTAAAAATGTGTATTCACATCAGGTTTTTAAATTGAGGTAAATGAATAATAGCCAGTGAAAATAGAAAAAAATTTACAAAGAAACAAAAACTGGGAACTCGATAGAGAATGAAAACTGGACAGTATCTGATTTTACTACTTTTAAAGTTATACTACCTGCTTTAAAAACAGATTTAACCACAAGAAATCTAAGTTTCTCCTGCAACAAAGGGCGTATTGCTTGAGCATAACAGAATACATGCTGAGGCCTGTGTGATGGATAACTGTACAACATGTGACTCTGAATGAACTCAGCAGACGGACTCTTGCATTTTTGTTCAGGTTAGAAGTCCATCTTTCAAACGGAGCAGACCTCACCTTTCCCTCCTGAGAGAACTGCTGGACTGGCAGTAATTTGTAGATTCTATAATGCTTTCCCCAGCTTTCATTAAAAAGCTTCATAGTATGAATTATTTCCCTGAATAAATCCACAGCTGAACATGGTATTCTGATGCATGCTGGCAGCTGATCCATCACAAGAGCTTTTGTAAGTAATCACAAGATAATATGTTTTGCTTGTTGATAGGCTTCATCTGTAATCGATGTGCCATGAGCCCACAGACTACCTGTAGCACAGCTTTTTACGATTTTGAAAATCGTTTGAATCTCAAAAAATAACTATTAAAGCTGGGGAAGAAATTTAAAATAATTTTCACCCCAAAATTAGAAGATAAAAATAACATGAAATAAATAAAGTAATACAGTGGGGTTAAAAAATCCAAGACAACTAACAAACATTATTTTTAATAAAGTTCATTATCAAGAGAACATTTTAAATTTCTTAAAATATTGTTATATTTGCAATATATTCATACAATATATATATTTTTTTACAGTAGTAAAATTGAGTATGTAATTGTGTGCAATTTGACACAGCCGTTACAATGAGTGTCAATGTTACCTGATACATCCAGGTGCTCCAGATTGGGACACTGGGACACCACGTCAAACACAGCATGGTTGGACACATGATAGCAGCCAGAAACTTCCAAACGCCGGAGCTCAGGGCAGCACTGAGCTATCACACGTAACCCACGATCTGAGAGTCTCCGGCAGCCACTTGCTACCACCGTCTCCAGGGTGAGACAAACGTTGGGAGTGTCCTGACATAACCTGTTGGTAAGAACCTTAAGAGCCCTGTCAGCATTCAACAGCTCTCCGCTTAGACGGATGGCACTCCAGAGCCGTGGATCCCAGGCCAGGTTATACCAGCGGCGACACACTCGAGCGCAGCGACACAGGTGAGGGGTTGACAGGTAGGAGAAGATTTGCAGTAAAACAGGATCTGGCAGGCCATCTATGAGGGTGGAGTGAGGAGCTTTGGAAGGTCTGGAACGTGTCCCTGGAGGCGGATGAACCATAGCAACTGTTTCCCCAGGGACATTAGAAGAAGTTGAAGATGTTTCATGGCTGCTTGGGTCTGTTTGAAGGGAGACAGGGGAAGGATTCAGAATGAGGGCTGGGCTTGGAGTGCTAAGTGTCCTCATACTCAGGTCTGAATCTGGAGGAAAGAGTGTGACACAGAATTAGCCATGGAAAAGACAAATCTATTTATTATCATAAATGTTCCTCCCAGACACCTGTAAGGGGAGGGAGCATATGGAGACTTTTGGTCTCCAGCTTCTCAGGTTTTACTCGTAAAAAGCCTTCCTATCCAAAGTTTTTTAAATGATATCAGTGTGTCCAGCTGCTCCTAAATCAAATTTTAAAAGTGCTGTGATTGTGATGTTATATCCACAATAAAGATCTAACACAATGTAATTTAATGTCTTCATAAAAAAGAAGACATTGGTTTTATTTACCAGGTTAGGAGAGAACTTGATTACCTATTATATGTTATAAAATCTCTCTAAAGTCACAAAGAGTCAGCAAATACAGAAGCCGTCAACTGGCTAAAAAAAGCCACAAACACATTTTGCACAAATGGTGTTAACTTAAGCAACACCCATGGGCCCCTTCTTCTCAAGACTACTGGGATATGTTTCTGATACCTTGTTATTGGAAGCTGATAAAAGTGTCAGGTTTATCTCAAATGCACTTTGTGTGCTTGAAACGGTTGTCATGGTTAGGACTCCATTGACGGTGAAGTTTTTATTCTTTACAGATGTTTGGCTGTTTTGGAACAACTCAAGAGAGACTTGTGATGCTAGATTATATGCTTGGCCCTTCAAGACTTTGTGAATCTTTGTGTTTGGAAGACTATGTTTGGAACAGCATACCTCCATACTATGTGTACTATTTTTGAAGAATGCATCATGCGATAAGGTCACATAACAACAATATTGCATACTACTTTCTGAAACATTAAAACAGTAATGCTTACGCTGTTTCACTTACTGTATTCATACAATTGTAGACAGAATACAGTATTTACTGTGCAGTATTTAGCATGCAGTAAGGCTACAGTAGTATTCAATTAATAATACAGCCACTGATCACTGCATACTTGATAGTGTTTTATGTTCTGTTTATAAATAATTGTAGACAGTGTTCAATGTAAACTGTGGAGTATGCAAGTATTTATGTTCTGTTACAATACAGTCTAAAATTCTAACTGAGCAGTTAAACCATAATACAGTAAATGGAAATTTATATTAACTGTATACAGTCAAACAACTGATGTCACCCCACTAAATCTGATTAGAATCTTTTTTTCATAGCTCAGTTTACATACAGTTCTGCAGTGTAGATTTCTGTGAAGGATGCCATTCATAAGGCATGAGACAAGAGATAATGGGGGGCAAACAGTTTATTATATGCTCCTGTCTTTCCTTCCTCTCTATTTCATTTGCTTGTCAAGCCTCCTTCGCAAAATGAGGATGTAAGTTTAAAGCAAACCAAGCCTGTCTTGTGGATTAATGGATAGGAGTCCTTAAACTCTGGATAAATATCTCTATTTGTTAAGCTTGAGGAGATGGTGCTGTTGAAGAAGTAAGGGTTTATGTACAACAATGATGCTTTCTCTACTGGAAATTTCTTTACTAAAGAACGTTGGCAGGTCAAATACATTTGACATGAGAAATAAGGCTATATGCTGGATTCACATACAAGCTATTTTTTGCATGTTGGGTTGAATTTAGAAATGTGCTACACTGAGAGTTTTCAGTGTGTATATTTTTCACTCGTTAAAACACTAAAAGAAAAAATATTATACATTTTCATCAGTTTAAGTAATATGATAATTAATTAATATAAATTGGTTTTCAGAAATAAATTGGTTAACAGATTCAGAATCCAGAATTTACTGGGAACTGTATGTTTTATAAAAGATTATAGTTTTATAATGTAAGTACAGCATAGCTGAGCTACACATCAATAACATTACAGCTGTCATTTGGCTTATACGCCCTGAGCAGAGACAATCCACATGACTGTCATACCATTGTGATTTACTGTATAAATAAAGTGACAGGCTGATTTCCTTCCTCTTTATGTAAGAGTACATGACACACAAAGCCCTCTGCTGTGTAGATTTGTGCTTCAGTGTGTTTTATGTGTGTATCAGCATGTGTAAACAGTAGGTCAGAAAGATTTGTATTCCAGACCTGAACTGAGATCAGTTTGACTCACAGACAGGTCATGATGACATATTCAGACACTATTTCTCGAGGGATCAAAACGTCTTTGGCATGACAGAAAGCAGCTACATGAACCCCCCACCCGCCCAAAGACCTCTAACAGAGACAAACATTCAACCGGAGTCATGTTCCATGTTATCAGGAGACTAATTCAATACATATAAAAACAAATTGGGTTTAAGTAATAGAATCAATTCATTATGTCTTGTCTAGGTTAATGTGGACCTCTCCCAGTCAAACAGGATAAAGTAGGGCAAAAACACACATTGAGCAAATACGCAGACACAAATGCTTTGTGTGACTCATTGCAAACACAATATCCTGCTGTACAAACTCATAACAACTGGCAAATGATGCTAATGCGTTCATTCTCTATGATTATTTTTCCAGGACGCCAGTCATGAGCCTGTGACATTTGTGGAATTTGTGGACAGCTTCCCGTTTATGATCTATATATACACTCGGGCCCAGCTGTTTGCATAAAATCAAAGTAATCAGAAAACTCATATATTAAAACATGGACTGTGCCACTGCTGACTGTCTAACTGTGCTAAATATACATCGCATGACAAGTTGACAGATCAAGTAAACCGATTTAACAGAAGGAGCTCTGCATTATTTCTCCTGTAGTCCCACATAGCCAGACCGCTAAATGGTATAAGATCTGGTCCACATTTTAGCTAATTGTGGCCAAGAACTAAAAAGACTCACAGATATCAAAATGAAAGACTATCAAATGAACAACTGCAGTTTTTTCATTTGTGTGGTTTAGCAGTGGGTTTATGAAATAGTCTATATCTCAGTACTTTAACAGGTGCTGCTGTCTTAAAACTGGTATGCAGAAAACACTGGGAAAATAGCAGAAAATGAGCATAGAGTCTAATCAAAAGTTCAGTCCATCCATATATAATAAGTGCACACTATTTCTCATAGAAAAACTAGTTATTTTTGCTAAGTGCCTCAGACAAAACTTGACATGATGTCACTAACCTGGCAAATCCAGTGATTATTTCATCCTCAAAGGCACTTCAACCTCATCAACCTGTACCTTATAAACATGACAGACTGAATAGAACCCTCACTGCCTGTACTCCCAAAAGTTGCATACAGTCAGCCAATCAGATGCAAGCTTGCCAGACTAAGAAAGTGCTTTTTAATTTTGTGTGCAATACAGATCTATCACTCAAGGAGCAGACTGTGGGTGGGCCATATGGGTCTGGTACCTCTTCTCTTATGAGCCACAGCCGACAGTGGCTCACAGATTCAATCAGTTTCAGGCTTAAAGATGAAAACACCATGAAAGATTAAAGATTTGAGAGTGGCAGCAAGGGAATTTGTTAGATCCCCCTGCTTTGTGCTACAGCTACCCCAGCCTCTGAAACCAAGCCATCCGGGTGGTCTATCTATATTGTGGTTCCACAAAGATATGTAGTGTGCTATACATCCAGTATCCCAGAGTCCCAGGAGGTCTTGTTTCCACTATATGGTGTAATGGGTTATTACCAAACTGCCCTTCAAAATTACTAGCTCTCAAGGGACTCGCTCTACTCAACACATCGCAAAAGAAGTAGAATATGGCTTTGGGTCTCATACTTGGGATTCCTGTACAAAAAAATCGTGATGATGACCATTGGTCCCAGAAGTCCAAGTGTTTATACTAGAACCCCATAAATAATGGAAGAGACATTGGCTAATATACAGTGTTTGTGGCTGTGTCCCATGTTTAGGCAATTTACTGACCCTCAGCTTATTCCGGCTGACCATGGAATGCTAATGCTAAATAAACTTCTCCTTTACACCACCATACAACCTAATGCACAGCATTCCAGTGGTCTCGTGCCATGACCTTAGGCAACTCAACCTACTGCTGTCACGGAAACGAGTCTCAATGAGCTTTAAATCACAGTTCTCTATATATGATGGAATGTTTGGTTTACTGGATATAATTATAAACCATTTATTTTTCATCTCTTACATTTTTTAACTTAAAAATCCCAACTATTTATGTGGTCCATTTGCTTTACAGTGCTGGGTTAAGTTAGCATTTCTAAACAAGTACAATGTTTCTTTTTCTTCTTGCATGCATGTGTATATGACAAATTTCACACTGCACTAGACCTATGAACTCACCAATTCTGCCCCAGTTCCAATGAACACAATGCAATTGAAAGCAAGATCCACTGCAAGCGGTCAAAAAGCCAAAAAGCAGTTTTGTGTCACGCTGATCAAGGAAATGTTTCGTATTATGTAAATCAGGCAGAGTTAATTAGCTTTCATTTCTTATGTCAATATCATTCTCTTGCATGGCTGATTCAAAGCCTACAGACCAGAAACAAAAGATTAATTTAACTTGTGGTAGTGCTGGGTTTGGAATAGTAATCAAAGTTCAACTATCTGCTCAATTCTAATTGTGAATCATAGACTAAACTTAGAACTAAAACAAATACACACTTGACAGACAAAACACAGAGGAACAGCCAAAACATCCTTCAGGCTTAGAATAAAAGAGTTCAATATTTAGGTAGAGGTTCTCATGATCACATTAAGTCAAACAAACTGCAGCCATGCTTCCAAACTCTTCTATAGGTGAGATTTCGGAAGCCTGTGAGACGTTTAATATTTGGTACATTTTTCAGTCTTTTCTAAACAGTTTTTGAACATATAATTAGAGCCATATCTCTTCCAGCTGCCTGACCTTGGTTTGAACTGCCAAAGACGATGGAGGAGTCCACATGTTTTAGATATCAGAGAAACAGGTTAACCATCTGGTACTCAGCTTGGACCAAGCACAGCAGTGAAGGGAAAAATACATGAGAAAACAAAGCTTGTGCATTTCAAACGGGAAACCACAGTGAGGCATTTTGGCCGCAATTGTACCCGAGGGATGGGCAAAGCAGGACTGATCAGCAGATCAAAAGATGTGATCAGTCATTAGCTAATCATTGGCCATAATTCAGTGATTTGGACATGTGTTAATGAACCTCAATGTATTAGCGTGCCTTTAAATAAAACACTGAAAAACTCAATGAAAACGTAACATTGTTTTTTGTGACACACATAGCTACAAACTACCAGAACTGTAAGAAGGGCCAGGGAATAGAGTAAACAAACAGTAATTATTAAGAAACTGAAGATAAGACCATACAGAGTTGGGGAGGATAATTTTGGCAATGTAAGATTTATTTTCTTAACATGCAGAAAGGAGTACAAAAATTAAATGAATCTTCAGGGATTTGGGGACTGGTGATGAGTTATACCTC
>JAZGTK010010205.1:0-16580 GCA_036877625.1 Ambastaia sidthimunki | reverse complement strand
ACACAGATGATTGTTTATCTCTTAAGAGAAAAATAGTTGATTGCATTTTCTTTTCGCAGGTTCCCAGAAGTCCGAACTCTTCACTGATGGAGTCGCCCACACGCCCGGCGTCTGTGTTGTCTTCTAGAAGCCCCTCCCACCGGCCATCACAGAGCTACTCTGCAGACCCCACAGGTGATGATGAAGTGTAACATTTCTGCATTTTAAACATCATTCAAGGTGTTTTTATGCATTGTGGAGGTGTTTGTATTTAACAGCGTTTACCTACAAAACTCTTCCACTGTTTAGATCCGTCTCTTCTTGGAAGTTTCATATCAAAGCCCAGCCAGGTACGTTTAAAAGCAAGCAGTGTGTTGCATTGTGAGTGTGTAATATCAGCTCCTGTTCTCTGATCCTGATCTCTGTGTGTTTTGGGAGGTGACCGTGCAGGCAGCCAGTGGGACCCACAATAAATCCCCAAAAGATATTTCCACCCCTGCGTCCGGCAGACTCCGAGATCAAAGTCCAGTTCTGACTCGCTCCTCCCTCAGAGAACGGTAAGTTTATTTCCTTAAAAATCTCCAAAACAACAGCTGTTTTCATCCTGTTCATTTTCATTATGATGATTGAGTGATTTATTTATTAGGGACAAACAGACGCATTATATTTGTGCAGTGTTTACTTTTCCATATGTGCTTTTCCATATGTGCTTTTCCATATGTGCTATTCCATATGTGCTTTTCCATATGTGCTTTTCCATATGTGCTTTTCCATATGTGCTATTCCATATGTGCTTTTTCATATGTGCTTTTCCATATGTGCTTTTCCATATGTGCTTTTTAACCTTTCCATATGTGCTTTCAGTTGTTTGTGATGCCCATAGTGTTTGACTTACATCCAGTCCATACTGTTAAATGCACAGTATGGTGTGTTAAACCTACAAAAATCCAGTGAGCAAAAGAAAAAATGAAAAAACAGTCCAACCTCATGACATGTTTTCTGTGACTTTCCAATTACATGATATTGCTGAAGTTCAGTAAACAGAAGATTCATCCCACAAATCCATAATGATGAATTTACTGCCTCACCTTCAAATGACACAATCTAATGTTGGGTCATGTTTGTTCATTACTTACGAGGACAAAATGAAACTCTGAGAAAACAAGAGGAAATGGTATTGATTGTTTTCAGTGAGATCTAATGCGTTTGACCTCGTGCGCGGTTTAATACATTCTGAGAGACCCTCAGAGACCCTGTCATTGATCTGAACATCGGCTGCGAAAACAGCAAATGTTTGTTTGTTTGTTCCTCTTTGTGCAAGAGTAAACATTTAAAATCAATAGACAATCTGAGACTTGAAAATAAATAGTGGGAAATGTGTGATGCTCTTCTGTCCACTACAAGCTTGAGCAGAGGTCTGGAGATGATAGATTATGACATCATATCAGACAACAAATGAAAAACTGCCTTTAATAACATGATAGTTTTGATATGTTCACCCCCAGACGTACTGTATTATAATACAAACCCAGCTAACAGCAAGCGTTTTCAGAACATTGTTCACCCAAACTAACGTTCTTTTCCTCTCCTGACACATTTAAATGTGTAAAATGAAAATAATGAAAAGTGTTATGATTTATCTGATCTGAAATTTACAAGTTATCCGTATTTTCAAAGATGATAGCGGTGCATTTAAAGATCTACAGCGCAGACTAGTGGTCAGAGATGGAGTTGAACTGATGTGGTTTCAGACATGCTGTTTTTTTTTATTTTCTGCAGGTTCCAAAGTTCTTCCAGTCCTTCACAATCGCAGGAGATCCACAGACGAGTGCAGAGAGTCCTGAACATCCACGGACCGCTCCGCAAGCTTTCTTTTGTATGTATGACATCTGCACAATGTTGTGATTTTACACTATGATAAATGCTTCTCAGAGACGGCAGCGACATGTTTTTTGACATGTTTTTGTATCACATTCATTGTGTCAGGATGTGGTGACAGTTTCTGGGAAGTGAACTAGATTTATTGCATGTGTTAATAGTAATAATAATTTGGAAAGAGTTTTGGAAAGGTACTATATTAATGAGACATTATTATTATTATTAGGTGTTTTCGTTTAATCAGCGTTATGTTTGTCAGGATGATGAGAATGCAGAGGAAGGGGACGGACAGAGTTTATCTGGGGACTCAGAGATTGAAAGCCGGCTGCCTCAGGACAGGTAAACACACCAGCTGCAACACTTGAGAATGTATCTGATTTAAAGTAAAACATAGATTCATTCCTGTGGGTCAAATATATGTTCTGCAGAAATTAATAATAGTTGCTTGTAAAATGCAAGACAGTCTTTATAGTTTAAGCTACATTTTTAGTTTCGTCCACCCAAACATGCTTGTATTTAAAAATAATATTTAAATGCACTATTCTTATTTTTATGCAATATTGCCGTGATGTGTGCACATCTTTTTGTTCTTGATTTGTTTTGTAGTTTGATACACAGTTTCTTCTGCTTTTAGTTTGTCATTTAATGAACATTATGTAACATATTGTTCTGTCTCCGCTGCAGGATTTTTTCTGGGCCGTCTGTTGATTTAGATGACAGAACATTCTGGAGTAACAGAGCAGCCGTTTATACAGGAAAACCCCACAGAGCCGCGTTTGAAGACAGTTTGAGCAGAATCTACAAGAACCTTTACAGAAATGCAACACAATCTTAACACAGTGAACCAGGAACCTGAACACAATAACCACAGACTACAACACAGATAAACACACTGCAGCATTAACTGTATTTACATTATATATGTACACATAAAAAATTTTAAATAAAAAAAAAAGTGTAATTTTTTGTTTTTCTGTGACATACTTTGCAATCTACAACTATAAAAGATGCCTTTATAAGATGATTTTAATAGCTTTGTTTTATTATTCTTAGAATTAGATTTTGGTGATTTTGTAGAAAACACAGAACGTAAAATTTACAAAAAGAAACTGAAAATGACTTCTGAGTTATTGTGGATATGTTATTGTAATAATAATTTGTATAATTTACCATTTTAAATATAACTATAGTCATATAATGATCAACTATCAATTTTATGCTAAAGTCAATGAGCTTATATTTGTCTTATAATGGATGTTGCGTTAAAATAAATGGTTCATTTATGAATAGTTTTGTAGAGGAGATCCAGGCTTTAGTTCTCCACATGAATCATGTTAAACTGCAGAATTACACTGAGACGTTCTAGGAAGTCAATGTGTACAAACTGTTTTTTTTAAATTACAAACCTTTTAAAAATAGAAAACAAGCATCTTTTGAGAAAAATAGTTGGCATGATGTTTCAAATCACTCATACTGATTTCAAGCAACTTGATCATGAGTTTAAAAACTCTGTAACTTTCACAAAATGAAATATTAAATCTGTGAAAATCAAAATTAAATCTTAACTATAATGTGCAAACTGAACAATCAGAATGTTCAGTAAGTTGCAACAACTATTTGTAAATAAAAACAGGCAACACATGAGATCACGAGATTTATGTGCAATGTCACATGACACAATGAGTGTTTGTGAATTTGCAAAAGTTTCTGCTGGTCGGGTTAAAAATAACCACTCAGCATAGTTATCAAATATAATAAAAACATGTTACGTAGCAAACTGAACTCATTTTCAATAATCCACTTTTAATCAACTTTCCATATTTAATACACATCTGTAAAAAAAAATCACAACAGCAACATTTGATGTATGGAATTATTTATTCATTTTCTTTTTATGGAATTTATGCTTTTTGTTCATCTTTGTACCAGCCTGTGCTGCCTTTTCTGTCATGATCTCTTGATATTTCCTTTTGTTATAGCTGAAAAAACAGAAAAAAGAAGATAATACATGACAACAGACTGTGATAGAACGATTCAGAGATAAAAGACATCAGCCATCAACACAAATAACAGGAAACATCGTGATGAACTTGCCTTCTGAATTCTGCATCAGCCAGCAGCTCCTCCACAATTGTTCTTTTCCTCTGTTTCTTGGGAATTCGGGAATGATAAAAGTCTACTGGACTGTCCACCACTGTGCCCACCTGAAACAAACAGAGGAACTACAAGTTTATTCCTGAAACAAAAATGACTTGTTAAATCTTTAGAAATTCATAAGGGGAAAGTCTGTTTAAAGCTGCAATTTGTAAATTTGTGCCTTTCTATCGCCATCTCTGTTAAACATATAAAACTGCAGATTTCTCACAGTTATTACTGTGGATGACAAAAATGTAATTATAAACAACTGCTGGAAGAACAAGCTACAAACACTTCAATGTGTAAAGCACTCACACACCGACTTATCAGCCCAGTCTTCATATATCTGTTTATAGACACAGACACAAGTTAAACTGAACTCAACAGCTCTGATCCGTCATGTTTGCTACTATTTTTTTTATTCATTTGAACCCAGATAAAGAAACAGATTGTAGCTTTAACAAACAAGTGCTGATACAGACTTACTCCTCGCTCACCTGAAAGTATTTAGGAAATCCTTCTCTGTCATTCTTCTTATAGAAGCGTTTCGGGTCCATGGCTGAGCGCATCTGCAGAACCTTCAGGTCATTTCTGAGCTCCTCTGTCACCTCGGGGGCTTTCATGTTGAACCAGCCATTACCGGTGGTCTTCTCTCGTTCAGTCTATAACAAACAAATAAACTTCACAACTTACAAAACTTGATTTTCTTCAGACATTGATCAAAATCCTGCAATTAACAGTTTGTTAACTAATGCTATAATAAAAAGTGAAAACACTTAATACCAAATACTCAATATTTCAATGTTACATAGGTCTGAAGATTAATCTTAATAAAGTCTCATTAAATGTCAGGTGTATGAATCAACTGACATTTTCAAGAACAAGTTCTAATTAGCAGAAAAGATTTGAGATTTGTTCCTTGAAGAACCGACCGGCTCACCTTGCGTTTGAGTTTAGCCTCACGTTTTGATTGCTGAGGCAAAGCATCTTTCTTCTCCAAATCAGGAACAATGACACTGTTCTTTAGCAACTGTACAGAAAGAAAACAGAACATTATCAAACACAATCAACATTTGTGTCCTTTAGTCTAACGACAATGAAAGTTACTTAACATCCAAAAGAATTAATCATGATTCACAGAATGAAAAATTATTTACCTCATCTTGGTTGTTTTGGTTCTTCTGAGTTTTCAAACTGCTAGAAACACCCTTTGGCTTGCTGCCATCAAAACTGATGTACAAACCACCAAGTTTCTTCATGTTCAGACCTGGGTCAATGGAACTGGATAATTGTATCCTGAGAAACAGAGCACAAAGTCGACTATTATGAGCACTATTAAGTTTTCAACACTGCAAACTTTTCAGGCTATAAAAAGTTTTTAATGGGTTTTTTTTTTCAAAGCTTCAATCTAAAGGCATAGTTTCCCCAAATGTAAAAGGGTAGTTTGCCCAAAAATGAAAGTTTTCCATCATTTTCTCACCCTCATATTATTTCAAACTAATATGACTTTTGAATTTTCATTTTTGGGTAAAATATCCCTTTAAAGCATTTATACAGGATTTCATTAAAATAAAGCTTAAAATGATCAACATCTACAACACCAGACTGGGACAATAAAGAACTTACACAGGCTTTATGGGCGCAAAAAGCACTTTTGAATCCTCATTATCGTCATCCTCCTCTTCATCAATAAAATCTTCCGCATCCTCTTCCTCAGTTTGCTTTGCATCAACATAGTACTTTTCTTCAGGCCGAAGTCCAGGCCTAGTGTCTATAACAAACAGTCCATCACTGTGAGCTCCTGATGACTGACCTTCATAAGGACACGTCATTTCCTCAATCCTGTCCACAGCTTCCTGTGAAGAACCTTCATCTTCCTTCTCATCCGCGTACAGACCTTCATCAGAACTCTCTTCATCTTCACTGCTGTCTAGTAAACTGGTAATTTCTTTCTGTGAAGGAGATCTTTCAGATGGTTGCCCTGTAGTAACTAAATCTGCCCAAGTATGTGAACTCGTAGAGGGGCATTTTGCATCATTTAACAATAAAGATGGTTCACCCATACATGTAACAGTTTCATCTGCATCCTCAGAAACTTCTACAGCTTTCTCACACTCAGCCATCTCCTCAACATCTGCCACATTCTTCTCAATCGTAGACGATACAGGAGCTTCTGTTCTACCATCTACTGCATCCTCAGAACATGTCTGATCCTCAACAGCATGATTTGCTTTTACAAACTCTGGCTCATTGTTCTCCATGGCAACATCATTTTCAGGATCTTCTGTACATTCCATGACTGTGGCAACCATTTTATTCACTACTTCTTCCTGATGGGTCTGCATTTCAGTTACACAGTTCTTCAACAGCTCAGCGTTTTCAGACACAGAAAGCAGAGGCTCAGTTTCCTTCCTGCTCTGAGATTCAGGCACTTTCTCATCTGGTTGGAGGACTGGAGTAAAATCTGCAGCAGCATTTTCAATCATGGTGCACTCTTGAGCTTCAAACATCTCCATGGTCATGGTGTTGTCCAGCAGTTCCACTGTTTCCTCTGCACTTTCAGACTGGAAATGTACTGGTTCATGCTTATCTTCTCTCTCATCCTCAGACAGGGCTGCTACACTTTTTAAGGTGGTGCTTAAATCTGAGGTAACTCTTGACTTGCTTCTTGTCCTGGTTACAGGAATGGCACGGTTACTGCTGGAAGAGCCGGTTCGGCTACTGCAAGGAGTTCCCCTTCTTCTTAAAGAGCTTGGACTATCCTGAGAAGTGCAGACATCAGTAGGTACTGATTCTGAATCTGAAGTACAGATCAAAAGGTCCCTTTTTGCCTTACGCCTACTTGATCTCCAAGGGGTCGTGCTTGGACCAGACTTGCATTCGTCAGAGTAACACACATCTTCTGCAGGTCTTGACTTTGTCTCCTGCCTACGAGCTCTTAGCCTTCTGGACACTGGAGAGGAAGGGCTGTCTGTGGTTTCCTCTAGACTCAAGGGGATTGGCTTAATGAGTTTTCCCTTCTGGATTCGCATGGACCTGCGGACTGTAGAGCAATGGATGCCAGAGACACTGGATGAGCATGAGTCGGGTTCTGACGGATCTGCTTCTGTGGCAGCGAGAGCTGTCTTCCTGCGACTCCTGGTTATCCTACGAGTATCTAGAACTTTGGTGAGAGAGACCACAGAGCTGCAAGACTCTGACAAATCACCATCGTCCATCTTTGGAGCATCAAAGGTTGATGAGGTCTGAACGCGTTTTCTCAGGCTACGAGGGGCTCTTCGTGAACGGCTGGCAGAAACTGCAGACGAGCAGGAATCCGCTTCAGATTCATCATCAAAAGCACCTTTGGGTTTCTCTCTGGACACAGTTCTCCTGCGAGTTCTAGGTGTGGCCTGAACATCAGAAACAACAGAGCAGCAGGACTCAGACTCTGAAACATCAGCTTCGTGAGTTGAGTCAGGTTGTTTTTTCTCAGCGAGGAACCGTGTGGATCTTCTAGTCTCTCTTCTGGGGAGATTTGCTGGTAGGGATGGGCCAGAACTATCGTCCATCTGCTCATCTGGCTGGGAGTCACCAGTAAGTTCTGACTGAGACTGGCTCCCCTCCATCACAGTTCTGTGACGGGTTCTTCTTGTTGAGGAAATGGGCTCCTGTGAGAACAAAAAGATTCAAATTTCATATGTATACATACACAACGAGTTACACTTCAATTGTTATTAAATAAAAATGTGCATGAGTCTCAAAGAACATGTCTGGGTCAAATTCTATCCCCCATCTCAAATATTTTGCATTATATTTTTCTTATTTTGCATTAATCATACGCAATTTACGCACCTTTTCTCAAACACTTCTCATTATGTTTTGTTATATTTTACAAAAAGCAAAAATAAAAAGCAGTCTGCTTAACATTACCATAACATAAATAAGCTTTTTACCTGAAACACTAATGAGAACAGGATATGATGAAATTATAATGCATATAAAATTTAAATATTTTCTTTATGCAAAATATAATTTGTTTTAATTTATAGGTTGAAAAATAACCCACACGTTTCACTCACAAATAAAATCATTGTACTATTAAACCAATAACCACAATATTGGATTAACCACGTGCCACCATGTTAAAACTGCTCTGCAAACATAATAAGACAAATATAATAATGAAATGTTTATCGTATGTTTTCAATTGAACGTTTCTGCATCTGGACATCAACTCATTTGTGTAGATGTAAACGCTACATTAAAAGCAAACAGTGACTCTGAATGGAAACAGTAAATGAAAGCGTCAGTCTTCAGCTCTGACCGTGACTGCAGCAGCTTCATGGTTTGTGTTTGTTGCGGGAGAAATCACGCGCGTTGCTCTTCTGGTCGCCACCATCTTCCCATTCAATGAATGACGTCAACGCGCTTCCTGCACCGACGCGTTGACGCTCTGACGCGTTAATCCACAACATTACAACCAGCTGTTCTCATGACAAACTCCTCAAAATCATTTCTGTTCACTGTTTTTAAATGCCATTATTCTAATATATTATTTAATATAACAATATATATATGACATGACAATATAATAATAAAATAATATACTGAAAATATTGAATAAAACAAGTATTGCATAAAGCTAAAATAGAAATGCAATGGTTTGCATTAACAAACGCACAAGATGTTACAATAAATAAAAACACAATATCAGTTTAAGGTTGGTTTTAAATTCTGAAGTTTATAAATCAATTTTAAATATGTTTAACACAATGTTAAATCTAAGACAGCTATTACATGTACAGTACAGAATATTTCTCTCATACAATCTGGACCCAAGAGGGAACATTGTCACTATGAATAAATAATACAAGTAAAAATATATATTCAGACAATCTGCAAGAGAATGAAGTTATAATCTTCTTTTTCTTCAGGTGTGAAACTTTCCAGTGTTTATATAAGCAAAGAATTAATGCTGCCTTCCACAAAAACAGCATCTCAAAACAGCCACTATTTACATAAAAGCAGTTTCATATTTTGAATAGCTGAGACAGGGAAAGTATTTAGTGTAGACAGCAATGCAAAAGAAATACATATATATTGACAAGTAACAAAACATCCATCTAACATTCTGAGCAAAGCTGCATTAGGAATAAATTATACAAATTTGAAACAAGACTTTAAAAGTGACAAGAAACAAACAAGACTTTAAAACTGGTATTAAAATCTAAAGTAAAAGAAAAATCTACAACAATGTGGCCCACTGTAAAACACATACTTGGTAAACATTTTAAAATAAAATTCTAAAATAAGTTTTTTTTTTACCAAAAACATAAAGTCAACATGTTTTTAAACTCAAAAAGTGGGCTCTCCGTTCTCTAATCTGACATCCCGTCACCCACTGCTGACAGTTTTACATGTAACTTTTCTTTACCTGTTTTTAGCAACAAGAAAAAACATATTTTCAAACAAACAGAGAAGCAGACATAAAACAATGCATTTGCATACCAACAAATTAAGTCACATTGGAAACATATGCAGTTGTATAAATAAACAATTTGTTTGGGCCAAGTGCCGTTTCTTCCAGTGGAAAAATGAAATGTGTAGAAAAGTCCTTTAAAACAAAGATGCATCACAGATGAATGAGTTCTTTTGCTAAAATAAAACTGAGGAAACCACAAACAGGCTGTTAATGGCCGTTGCTCTTTTTAGCATGAACGATGTAGCCCTTGGCTTTAATGATTCCTCTGCTCTTAACTATGATGGAGTACCGCAGGACCCACTCCAGCCTCCAGTCTGCCACCTGCAGGTCTTTACTGCTCTCCCGCATCGCCTGCTGGAAGCCTGTGGCACTCATGAGCTCTACAGACAGGAAACAAGACCGGCATCATTACATCACTTCCTGTGCCGTTTCTAATGCTATTACATCATCATGTAGTTGAACCTGCTCATGAACTGTAATCAGAACACAGCAGAGTTATCAGATGTCCGTGACTCAAACACACCTTTGGGGTCGTTGTGAGTCAGCAGCTGTATGTCGAACTCTTTGGCAAACGCGGTGAGGTCTGGAGGCATCACGCAGCAGGACGCCAAATTCACCTGATTACTGCCGGGTTTCACCTGAGTGTTGTGAAAGATGAGAAAGCTATTTAAAAAGCTCATTTCTCAAATGTCATGAAATAATGTCTATAAAACAGTAGTTCCGGTCCTTGAGTTTGATTGGTTGAGCTACATTTAAAGCCGTTGAAAATTATGATTTAATTACATTAGTGTTACTGCATCACTGCATCTGTGTGTTTGCGTTTCACAGGAACTACATTGTTTGGTGGAAGAATGTTTTTTTCAACATCATTGAAACAATTTCTTTCCAATATAATTTTTGTTGCTGTGTGTATATAAGTATTTATGTAATAACTGTTTTTAAAAGAAAGAAAAGATCCAATATACATGATTAGTGTTAATGTGTTGTTTAAGATCTTCTCTCAACAGACCTGAGCCCAGTTATACAGCTGCTCCAGAAGGGTTTTGTCCAAGTCTGATGTTCCGATAGCAGCAATCTTCTGGCTGTGTACGAGACCCTCTAGCTCCTCCCACAGCGGCTGCAGGTGGGTCAACGCCAGACCCTCGCCATCAAGGAGAGGGGGCGGAGCAATGATCACAGAATCCAGCTGAGACACGCCCAACGACAAACAAGCTGAACATATATTAGAGATCTCATTATTCACTCCTGACATTAAAACTCACATGACTAATGACTAACTGATTTGATCAGAACCCTGTAAAGGTAATTTTATAAAAAATATTGTAAAATCACACTAGAGAGGGTTGTAAAAGAAATTTTAAGCAGCACTCACCCATGTTCACAGCATTTGTGATGGACGAGCGCTCCGACTCGCTGAGAAAAAGCTTCACTGTATGAACAAACACACATCACATCTGGCACTTCAACAGCCACATTCAGACATCAAGCTTTAGCAGAGAACCTCACCAGACACCTTCAGCTCTTCTCGCTCCTCCGGTGAGATGATCTCTGAGCTCTCTGAGATGCTGCAGTCCAGAACACTGAGCAGCTCCTGATGAACAAACCCAACCATTAAATCACATGATCATTACAGTTATATATTTACTCCAATTTGGTGTCCACCTAGCTAACAGGGAACGTTCTCAGAATATTGGCTAATGGTCTCTAAAAGTTCTCTCAAAGTTATCAAAAACATTCTTGAAGTAACATTAGTACAACTTCTTAGATCATCAACATTAGATATCATATCAAAAAAGTTATTCCTAAGTTGTTAGTGGAACATAAAAAGTTACATAATTTAAAAGATTTGAATAACGTTAGATGCACATTTATAATCTTCAACTGCTGCTTTTCAAGTTCCTTTAATGTTAATAAACAGAGTTAATAAACAGCTGTTTTGCTTTCCCACAATCCACTGCATGCTCAACTGTTTACATTCAGCAAATCTGACATCATTTTTGCCGCTTGTTTGTAGGAAAAGATCCACTCTTTGCAATGCTAATAATCTGTGAGACTCAACTAGTAACTTCAGTGGTATAAATGATTATTAAAGGACTAGTTTATGAGTTACTATTATCTTACCGAGTTAAAGGTTGATGGGACTGTGGCAAGCCACTCACTCAGTGTGTCCTGAATGCAGTCCTGAAGCTAAAAACACAGACAAATACAGTAACTAACAGACCACAAGCCAAATATTATGAATTATAACCATCTCGCATTCTTTCACAATAACTGTTTTTTGTTTATTACTAACCAATTAAGTTACTGGTTGTAGCTTTAACAGTATTGTCTAATATTTTCATGACAGTGATGTCAATGTTTTAGCCAATATCCATGTTTTATAATCAACTGTTAAGCTTATACAAGAGCTGAGTGTTGCTAAGCAAAGACATTGTTTGTGTGAAACTGTGAACAGTGATCAGCTCCCCAAAGGCTGAATATGTGACAGCAGACACTAAAATACACCAGCAGGATCATTTGCATGTATATGTAACTACAGTGTGATGGATGTTAATGCAGATATTTTTGCATAGCACAAGTTAAAACTAGTCTGTGATCAGAGGAATAGTAATGTCCAAGTCGCCAATGAATCGTTATTGTGAGCCGAATCTTTTTAATGATTCAGTCCAACCGATTCACTGAGTCTTCGTCAATCACTTTATTGTTCAGGTACTCGTTTGTTTGAAAAAAAGTGGGTGACATGTCAAAACTGCAAACAAAACACCATTTCTAAAAAATAATTTAATAAAAACAGACAGAATAATTCATCCAACAAACACAATTAACAAACATTTATTGCTCTCAAACAGAATAACTGATTCAAACTGGACAAATCTAACTAAAACATCACAGTTTAACCATTAAACCGATAACAGCAATATTTCACATAAAACAACATCTATGAACACCTGAGAGACGAAACGAATCGGTGAATCGTATTAAAACGACTCAGTGAAGTGAATCGTTCAAAGGATTCGCCACAGTGATTCATTCATTCTACAGCAACCACGACCTTACAAATATAAATAACGGGTGTGAATGTTTACACACGGTAAGGATCACATTGAAACTGCTAAAGGTGTCTGTCAAGGGCAGTCATGGAGGGCTGAACCCGCATCTTGTACCTCCTCGCTGGGTGAAGATGGACATTTCTTCTTAAGTCGAGTCACTAAATTTCCCGTGTGAAGCTTCAGGACCGTCGCGTGATTCAAAAGCCGCTGCGCGTTTACATGAAGATCCATCAGTCCGCAAATATCAGTGAGTGAAAGAGTCTGTATTTAACTGCCCTCAGAGACACTGTTTACCCCCTCCGTTACACACTGAACGGTATAACGTGACTGTCCACTAGCATATTCAAGCCGTCAGACACGCCCACTGTGAGATGTGAGAGAGTTCGCTGGAAATCCTGGCGCGGATCGACGGAAGGTGGAGTGGAAGAGTCTTTCAGAGCCGGTTTTCTTACTGTAAGCGATGCTGTGTCATCGTTACACTGCAGAAGACGTTTTGCTGTAATTTCAGAGCTCAATCCTTTTCAGATCCTTTCCAATAAATGCAATTTCAAAATAAAAATGTATATCACCAGAATAACAAAACTATATTATATACATTCCAACAAGTTCTTCCAAAGCAATAATAATAAATAAAATCAAAGATTGATCATTGCATCATTTGTCCAAATGTGTTTTTTTCCATAAATACTAGTGAGTTTGAAAAAAGATGTCCGGTGTCATTTATACTTTATTGAATATTTAAGCTAAGTACCCCCAAAGAAAGAGTAAAATAATGAAATTGATTTTGCACACGGTTCTCCATGTTTGGTGTTCCTCAATGTTGGTGAGTTTCTTCTACAGAACCTTCTGTTCCTCCTCACTCATCTCTGGTCTGGTTACATAGGAGAGACAACACAGCCACATTCCAGCACCCTTCCACCAGGCAGGTGTGTCTCGCCCCACATCCCCTCTGACTCTGTAGTGCTGAACTCAAAGTTTGTGGGCTCGGACTTTGTGGTCCAGGGGTCTTCCAGCTCTACATGTTCCTTCTTGCTGTGTCTTGGGACGGGCCAGGTAGCTAGTGATGGCATGAATGCAGTCGAACAGCTGTCCACTATTGGCTGTTTGGAATCCAGACGATGCTCAGTGCCACTACAGCAAAATAAACACCCTGTAGATCCAGCCTTATATCCTGGATACAATTAAACAGTCAAATCTGACTTTTCGGTATACAAAATAAATATTGATTTTGAAATGGGCTGACTGGTTTAGGTTGATCTTAACCTTATACAAACTTCACTGACATTTTGCATGGCAAACATATTTGCTTGTTGATTTAAACTCTGTTATGCATTCATGTGCCTTTATCACAACAAAACACTAAGCCGCATGATGTGGGTAAACAACCTGTTGTGGTTGGTTAACAGTGTGAAGGTGTTGCTGATGAACCAGTTTTATTTTCATTACAGTAGTTTATAGCATGCATAAAATAATGAAACTTTCAGGCACATTTCTTTTATTTACTGCAATAAAACTGACCAAAATGTTCAACTGATCAATTTTCATTTTAAAAACAATTCTTTCAGAGCATAAAATGGCAGATGTTTTCTTTACGTTTATTCATTTGGCAGATGATTTATCCAAAGTGAATTCAAGCTATTTATTTGATCAGTAAACATGTCCCCTAGGAATTGAACCCACAACCTTTCACACTGCTAACACAATGTTCTACCAGTTGAGCTGTTTGATTTCAACATGTATTGCAATAAAACTGTCAAACATTTCATTAGTCTAACAGACATCTAAAATCACACAAGAGATAAAAATAAATGTCTGTAAAGCTTAAAGCACATTCCACTCGAACCCACCTTCATATACCGTTTTTGTTTCAGTTATCTGTCACAATACTTTGCATTTATTGCACATTTTACATGGAAAGCCAATCAAAATTAAAACAACCCCAGAAATATTTGTTTATAGTGCAAAAAGTCTAAAATTAAAAATAGAGAAAACAAAGAACAAGTATTTCAAGACTTTTTAATGGGAAGGTGACATAACACAACGCTGTAATTCTGTACATGGAAACAACAAAAACACTCTGAGCCCATCAGCTTCATGACTTCATTTCCTCTTCCAGAATTTACTGTAATCGTCCACTTTGAAATCATCCTCAAACTCGTCCAGTTTCTGTCGGACCGCAGCTCTTTTCGGTTCTCTCCTCCGCATCCTGATTTTCCTCTCCTCATCCGACAGAGAGCTGATATCCACCGGCATCTGCCAAAGGAAGAAAGACAGGTCACAAACAATTTCCACCCTAAAACCAAACAGACAACATGATGGTTTTTCTCTAAACCATAAATAAAGCTTTGAAACAGAATGAAAATCACAATATCGTCTATTATATATCTAGTACATAATCGACTAACCATCATTACTCTTCTGGGCTCTTTATATCTGATGTTGATGGTGGACCCGTCAGGTCTCACCAGCAGGACGGGATACAGTCTCTCATATTTCTGTCTTCCGAATCGAACCACGCATGTTCTGTTGCTGTCCGACTGAACCGCTGTGGTGTGAAACGCGGATGCTGGTGGCAAACACCTGCTTGTGACTGTCTGAAGACAGAATCTGTGAAAACAATGACGAGCTGTTTTACGATCTAAACATGTTAAACACTGATGATGATGATGAGCTGCAGAATTCAAGCAGAACAATAACATTCAAAACACATTCAATGACAGTCTGGCACATCATTCAGTACAATCATCATCTGAACAGCTCCAATGTGCATGTTAATAAAAATAAACCTAATTTCAAATGTACTCATTTAAACATCATATCAGATCTAAAACGAGAGAATAATGTTAGACTTCCAGCATGTTACGATCTACTTACCTAAATAAACCCCTGCAAGGCTGGACGATTGTGTTTAAAACCATGTTCACAACATATGCAACGCTGAAAAATACTATCAAACAATTCTGTTCATAATGTGAGCAAATAACAGCACAACTCTTAATACACAGCGATGAAGGTCACCATCATCAAACCACATGAGCGTGTTTCCACTGAGACGCTCCGGCTGGAAACGTGCGCTGGAGTGACATTAGTTCCGCTCGTACCCAACTACAGTTTAACTTAACATTTTAATTCACAACAAAATTAAAGGTTTGTTTTTTTATTGCATTAATGTGTAACAGATGAATACATGCTGCTATTTATCATATAATTCTCTTAAATGTATACATACCATCGATTAAACCACAGTAACGTATGCGACGTGGTACTAAAACATAAAGCTCAATAATGATAATTTCTTTAGACAGATATGAGATACATGAAGCAATAGAAATAAATTCATATTAGTTATATATGTAGCATATTCATTCCTCATTAACTGAACACGTCTGAAACTTTTCCAATATATTTAATATGTGGCCACTAGGGGACAGACATGAACTGCTTAAAACAGATCTGACACACAAATGAAAACACACAAGATATATAAACAGGAAATAAACATTCAGAATCACTTGAAGTGTAAAAACGGCTATGAGCAGTTGTTGTTTAAAGAAACACTGTGAAAAGGAATGATTTGAAATGTTTAAATGTTAAAGGCATTATTGTTTGTCTGAGGAGGCAGTGGAGGGTGTCACGCTCTTATAATGTGCCAGCAGTCTCTCCGCTTCTCTGTGTCCAGACAGCAGAGCTCCATGAACTGTCCCATACAGAGTCTTGATCGTCGCCTCTCCGGCAAACATCACCTGAAGACCCTGAAACACAGACAKYAACATTTCAGTGCGTCTTAAAGCGTTAAACAGTGTGTGATGAGCAAACCAGAATCCAGACACAGATGAGATTAAACAATGCAAACAGATACAATACAAAACATTATCCAATGAAAAATATTACTATACAATAAACATTCATCAGTTCATTTCCATTTATTAATTTAGCAGATGCTCAGCTAACAGGGAATGTTCTGAGAACATTGGCTAACATTCTGTAAAAGTTCTCAAAAAATGTAAAAATGTTCTTGCAGTAACATTAGTAGAACTTTTTTATAGGGTTTTATAACCTATGTTTTATATATA
>JAZGTK010010204.1:0-16580 GCA_036877625.1 Ambastaia sidthimunki | reverse complement strand
CTGGCAGTTGTCCTAGCATCCTTATCTGATGGCACTGGGCATTTGTTTGTTATCCCACCAAAATACAATCCCAGTGTAGTACACCAACCTCCACAATGGGCAGGAAGACAGGGCCATAAACCTGGGACCCTAGAATACCTTCTTATGTGCTGTTCACTACAATTTTCTAAATAATTAAGGAGACCATCGAACAAATATTATACATTAGCAATTAGCCTATTTAATCTCAGTGGATGCTGGTTTCCATAATGGGGAGACATAGAGAGTAGGGGACCACAGTTGCTAAATCCAGAGCTTATATGCATGACATGTGGGAGCTCATTTTGATAGATGTTAATGGCATATAATTATAGAATAGTGCTATTAAGCAATGTGATTTTACAAGAGGCTTGGTGCCCCAGCGCTATGGCCTGATTGCTAAGAGTGTTTGGCTAATGAATGGAAATGCATGTCTGTTTGCAATGATGGGAATTATCAAACCATGAGAGAGAGTGAGAAATGGTATCTAAACTCAGCCACTTAAAATTACCTTCACACACACAGAACCCACTTAACTGCACTCATGTCACACATACACACACACACACACACAACCAAGAAACAAGCATACAGACACTAGGTTCTTGAAACTAAAAGAAGGTAACACATCAACCTTATTTGCTTTGCTAATAAATGGGACACAAATTTGCGGCAAATGTTTATTTCTGTAACATTGTATTTGGCTAAATGTTTAAATAATGCTTTCGCTCCCCTCATAATTCTTTCTGCATTTATTTCAGAATAAAAGCAAATTTACTAAATGCTTTTAGAAACCAAATGTATATTTAATACATTTTTAATTTTTGTCTGTGTAAATCATGATGCCATGTCCAAAACATAAAAGCTTTTTGCACTAAAAATGTGCCTTTTTAATGAAGCCATATTTTACAGTGTACTGTGAACAGTCTCTATGTAGTTAGTAGTAGCATTTTTAAGACTCTCTGCTTTTAAACAAACATAATCTTGTACTTTCTCTTGTCATTTGCTCCGCAACTCTGAGGTTTATTTCATATGGATTAGATTACATATTTGGAAAGCGTTTTATTTTTTTGACGTAAGATCATTTCCATTAACTGCAATAGACTGAAACCAGATGTCAGTGTTTCATACAAAAAATGAAAAACATATTTATGTGGGTATATGGAGCGAGTGATTGCGATGGTTTTGACATGTGCTCTGTACAGATCAGTAATAGATGAATTGCCCTTGATCTGTGGGATCTCAATACCCACTTACACCCAGTGTAGTGTTTTATCTTCATTTATCTTAATTTATCTAACGATGAGCCCAGAGCTGGAGCAGGGCCCATCTGACGCAGTTGTGCTGATTCCCTTTTATGCCCTTGTACACAACCGAGGGCCTCATCCCAACAAGAATGCCCTCTGCCTAATGAGGGTCAAAGGTCGCCAAGCAGTGTGCCTTAAGGGGGCAGGATTGCATAGGCACACTCAGTCACTGACTCAGGCACTATATTTAAATCAAGCCTCGGACTTCCAGCTTCCATTTTCAAAGGCCCTTCTCTTAACTAGTTCCCACTTGCTAATTAGTTTTGTGTCGTGTTATTTGTCTCTCTGAGATTAAACAGAGTCAAAGGACATTGGTGAAAGATTGCTGGCCTAAAATAGCATAAGGTTTATTCTCTGCCATGTCACGGACAATAAGCGCAGCAGCATTGTTGTGATCCACAGCTGGGTTTTTATTAACCAGAAAAATAATACATTTTGTCTTCATGTTTTCACTTTTAACATTACGGCTGGTGCTTCTCCACTGCAGTGCTTTTTTATTCTTTCCCATTTTTACCCAAGCTGCTTTTAAGAGTAGTATCATTCCCAGCCGCCAAGCATAAAGCACCCACAAGTCAAACAGTTATTGGATTACATTTTCTGGCTTCATAAAATGTGGTTAAGAGGCACTTTAGGCGTATGTGCCTGACCTTCTTTTGGGGAGATGGCAATCAGACTAGAAGTGACAGGTCGATGGCTGATTTCAGCTGCACTGTCAGAGGCACAATTGTGACTCCGTCTCACTGCGTCTCCTCTCTCCAGCTCTCATTTAAAATAAGTCTTAAAAAATCTTAGTCAGACAAATAGGCTTGTAATGCAAATGTAATGTAGTATTTGTCATCACACATCCACATCACTTTGGGGTAAAAAAAATAAAATTGTACAGTACAGAGTTAGTTTGAGACCACACTGAAAGTGTAATTAAATTAAACACAAATAAACAAGTTTTATAATGGATTTAAAAAAAAGTTATAATGCAAGTAGACACATTATGTGTCTAACTATAATAGATACAGTAGTTAAGATTTAGGATCATACAGGGATTAGCTCTTTCAATATCTGAACAATTCATGGCATTCAGTAAAATCTCTAAAAATGCCTTTAGTTGAGCATATAGGACTCAATAGTACAATCCCTTATGATAATCGGCACTTTATTGATATCTTGAGGGGTAGTCACTTCATTGGGGTCATCAGGTGGGCACCCTCCTTCCTTGGGGTTTCGTTGACAGGCCCACGACACCTCCAAAGGGCTCACAGCAACACCTGGCGTCCCAGGTATGCTCCCCTCTGCTTTTACCCCTACAGATCATTTGCAGCCCATTTGGGATCCTTCCTTTTTAACCACAGCCAATTGCTGCTTCGCTCAGCCACCTCTAACAGCGACCTAACGGCCTGTCCTCTAACTCCCAACTGTACAAGTATAAAACATTTTATGTGCTTATACATATAAATATGTACAAAGAGGTTTACTGCTGGTCAACATCCCTGCCACTCTGCTTGAGAATCAAACCTACTCCCGTTACATATTTCAATAAAAAACATCTGTCATACAAAAACAATTTTAAAACCTCCAACTCATCAAATTCCTTATATTCCTACTTAAGTTAATCATACTTATATGCTTTTAACATGAAAATGGGAACACAATCAGAATTCCAACATCTGACTAAGTGAACTGTAAAATGAAGACAAATCCTTCAGCAGTCTTTGTCACATTTGAAAAATGTTTCTTTTGATCACTATAATCTTACTGTGGATTTAGACTCTGTTTTGGAATACTTTAGGCATGATGGCAGGAGAAATCTGTTGGTTTCAATTTATTTTTGGAAAACAACAACCTTGGCTTCCGTGTTTGCATGTGGCCGTCTTGGTACAGTGGGCTTTTTTGGAAAAGTGCAGTGGGGTCTTTGGCAGATTCAGAGATCCAGTGTTTATAGAAAGGCCAAAGAATAAACAGGGTTTAGTGGGACTTTCAACATGAGAACACAAAAAGCCCAGAGAACAGCATTAACTGTCATTAACTGCTGGGACAAGTGATCACACTGCTGGCAGATCACAGTTACAGTCTAAACAGTGGTGTGCAAAACAGAGACAGGCACAATCAAAATGAGCTTGGCTCTTATGTTGCTTTGCCAGTGCACATTCATACTGGGAGGTCCAGCTAATTACTGTACATAATACAGTGGGATTTGAGTATGTATTTCCCTTTGTACATTTATTTAATTGTAAAAATGCATTTACTAATTTATTTGGCTTTTGTTTCAGATATGGAAGACACAGGAAATAATATAACGAATTATAATGCAATCAGGACACAGCGCAAGTCAGACTCAAACAAGCATCGCCCACATGAGCACTACGACTTGTGTCTGAACCACTGTGCATTCTTTGTGTTATGAAAAGTATAATACAAATTAGAAACAACGTGGCACACTGTAATGTGGAAAAAAACATGAGGACAAGATCGAAGTGCAATGATAATCTAAACATGGTGATAAACAGCCAAAACCACAAAGAACCACAAAGGGGCAGAAACATGACAAACATAAGAGAAACACAAGGGCTATAAATAAACAAACTAATCAGGGGTAACAAGAGAGAAACACAATTATGGTGTGGCAACAGGACTACAACAGGAAATTAAGACAAAACTACAACAGGTTATACAAAACAAAGGTATAAACATACAAACAAGCCGACATATGACAGAAATAACCCCTAGATTGACCTTCCTTACAGCATGAACCAGTTATATTAATAACTAAGCTATAAACCTCTGGTGATTTTAGCCCAACTGCATGCTGCAAGCAGTGTGTTAATGCCACATTTTCTGATTTTCTAATCTAAAATTACAAAACGTACGTGAAATCTGGGTGTGATCCTGTCTTATGGTTTACAGAGGAGCCCCCCAAAATGTGTGTAACGCATAGCAGCAGATCATTTTAGCTATCTAAAATACTTGCTCTAAAGCACCTGTTCTTGAGAAAAATAAAACTTGAAGGGAGAGCTCTCCAAGAAACTTTTTAGTTTCTGTAGAATCCATATGCGCCTGCATAGAGCAGGGTTTAATTAAAAAGAACTAACTACAAGAAGTATCGGCTGTTATTAATCATTCCAGTGGGCTATTGATATCTGGCGTGCGGTGATGATGTACGACGAGATGTGCGTTTTTATCACTTTACCCACATACACTGTGTCTGCCCTGGAAGGCTGGAGTTAGTGAGGCCCCCTAGCACCTCTACCTCCAGGACTTAATATAGAACAGAGCCAGAGGAGGGTACATGCACAGCTCAGGCTACAAGACAAAATACATCCAGCTACACCCCAACCAAAGACAGAACATTCACCCAACCAACAGAATAATAATAAAGCATTCTGCGTAGCTTTACACAGCTGACACTATGGAGTATTTGGAGAACAGGCCAATGGTGATAAGATAATGTTATAAAGTATTGATCAGACACATACAAATGTAAATGGCAAGTTCACTAAATTCACTGCACACTATGCAGCTAGACGCAGATTAGTACAAGATCTCTGAAAGAAAATTCTTACGCACACAAACTCACACACTGGCTGTTTTTCATGCTGTTACAGTACATTGCTTGTTGGAATAGTGTGCACACCTGCAGGATGGGTGGCCGGATTCAATGTAAGTTTTAAATGTATTGTAGCTTCCGAAAGCACATCTTAGAGACACACTAGAAGAGTATCATAACAGGCACACACTTACAGCTTGCTACGATCTGGTGGCAGTCTAATTGCTTTAAATCGACTTAAAACAGAAAGAGTGACAAGCTTGTGCATTTGGCCTAAAATGCTGAATGTACCTTTCTGATCCAGGTGAGAAGGCAGCTGTGGTGCACCACAAGGTTCTTACAGTCACAGAAGGTTCTCAGTGGATCCTCACCCACCAGGCCCACATCTCTGCAAATGAAGCGTACCTGTTCACCTGCCAAAAGGAGAAGTGGAAGAGCTTTAACCTTGAAGACGAGTATAAGCTGAGAGCAGTAGAAAGATGAGCTGAAAAAAAACACTCACTGACTGAATGATCTGGTCACAGAACTTGTTGAGGTGAATTCTCTCTAACACTTTATTTACAGTGTATGGTACATGTACTTACTTTAGAAATAAAGTGAGTAAAAAAAGAAAGTCACTTTAGAAATAACAGTAAATTATGTATAATTGCATGCAAATAACCCTAAGCCAAACCCTAATACTAACCCAAACTCTTTAAATACATATAGTCATTTAATATTACTCAGTACTTAACTGTATTATTACACTGTAACAAGGATGTCATAAAATAAACTGAATTCTCAGTTAAAAGTTATTGCATTTCTGTCTGTTTCTCACACAAAGCAATTGCATGATTTTAGAAGACTTGAAATATAGCTCACAAGTTTTAAGGACTATTTTTGGAAGCTTTAAACGTCAGCCTCCGTTTGCTGTTTGCCATTAAATACAGTAACCAAATAGTTTAAAAATACATTTAAACAAAGTAAAATATGACAATTTAAATTTAGACTTAGGAAAATTTAAAGAATAACCACCAAAAAAACCTCTGGTGTTTGGTGGAGTGCTGTAAAACAATTTATATTTTGAGTGACTGCCCATTACTGAATTTCTGTGAGTGTAATAACACATTTCCATAACATTAGGCATGCACTGGATAATTATTTGATAATGACAAGAGAGAAATCAAGGTGTTTGTCTTTGATGCCCCACCTCATGCTAGCTGCTTATTTACTTGTCAGTTTGCTTGACATTTTGTTACACCTAACGTGATTGACAGAAGTAGTTTTTGCCAAGTCATTAATGGGCTCATTCTCTCAAAGTGCTGCCACAGGTACAATCTGAACAGAAAATTACAAACAACTTCTATAAACAGAGAACAAAACCATCTGACAAAACAAGCAATCACGTCAAGCAATAGTTACCCTGTAATGAAGAATTAATCAACCATTAACACCTAAGTGCTTGCAGGGAAAATAATTATCTTAGCCTAATTTGTTGTGCAAAGTGTTTATTAATAAATTAATTATGAACCATAGGAAAGGTAAGTCTCGGTATGTCTAAAGAAGTCATCTACAGCAGGCAGCCCATGAACCACTCACTGTTAGCACAGCTGTCTAAAGGCTAACCCCAAGAAATAGTCATGCTTAATTTGACAAAATATATGTGTGTTTGAGAATGTTTTCCTCCAGTTTCCTTCTGCTGCTTTGTCTGCAGGGTGTTTGTGGGTGGAAAGGAGAGTTGCTCCAGTCGTACTGTGGAGGAGTGTTTTCTGCTTTTTGTCTCGCTAACAGACACTTCTTCATTCAGTCCCCAGACTGCTCGGCTACCCAGTACTTGTCGCCATATACATCACAGTTCCGAGACATTGGAGGTTAACGTCCAAGAAAAATACAATTAGATCATTTGTCTATAAGATCCTGCCATGGTTTTTTGTACTTAATACTAGGATAATATAGAACACAAACATTTCTTTATGAAAATGACTATGTAGCCATTACTTCCAATTTGTTTAAAGCTAAATACTCCCAGCCATCTGTCAAACAGGATTTAGAAAGGGAAACTAAACATCCTGTGGCATTGCGAACAGGAAAGTTATCCTGTCAGTTGTATGCGCATATCAGTGATAGTCGTGTCTTTACAGAGTTTGTATGGGACAGGACAACATATGGTTATAATCTTCCACCATTAGAAGCCCAAACTATGAGATAACTAAGGCTTTAATCATGTGCGATGACACCAACAATTAAAGAGAATGATTTTTAGGTTAAAATAATCATGGGACAATCCCAGTGGTCCTTGTAATCTAGCATACTAAAAAGTCTCAAGGAGCAAGGAAACAATGAAAGGAGTCTTGACATGCTATTCTACATCTCAACATCTCTGTCATAGTGTTATTTATTACATGTGATAATATAGTATCATGTGTTGGCAACCTACCTGACATGAGGTGGCTACTTTAATTTTTCTTGTTAATCACTGCGCATTTCCCAGCATGCACCACAACATGTATAATTCATGCAAATTACTATAAAGTGCTTCTATTGTGTTAGACATTTAGTGCACTATTTGCACTGGTGTTGTCACATTCGTTTTCTTTTTGGTCCATGCCAGTTTTGTCTGCCAAGCAAAAGTCATGTCAAAAAAAGTTAATGACGTACCTTGACAGTGAATGTGTGTGAGTTTGCGTGTAGGCGTGTACCCACTCAAGCTGTGCGGTAATGAGAAGACTAACATGCACAGCTCATCCCATGACTGGAAAATGACCCTTCCCTCCCTCTCTCTCTTCCTCTTTTCCTCTCATCAGATCTTCTTTTGCTCAGCGAGGTGTTTATTTAATGCCATTGTGACTGAAGCTTTTCTTAATTATGTTAAATACTGTCAGCCTTGATCAGACTCCACACTTAGCAATCACAGGTCCTCCCCTTACCCCCATCAGAGAGGCCACACACACACACGCTAATGAATACAGACACAGAAGTGCTAATGAAGGCACTTGTATGTTAACTGTGGAGATACACAAGCACTGACAGTGTCGCTTAATCTATTTCAAAAACATTATGAATGTATAACAAAATAAACATTTTCGAATCTTCATATAAATTACTTAATGGTTTTGGGAAAAAAAAAGTTTAGAGGATGCCTTAACCCACTGGATAGTCTCATTATCAATTTGAACACTGCAATAAAATATTGCAAAAAGGAATAAAACGCTAATATTTTCATAAATGGGCTGCACTGAAAAATATTATTTTACAGGAGGACAAAAATAAAATAACTTGAGCTATAGTTATAAGGGCTATAGCCAATCAATTGAATTATACAACTCTAACATTTTAATTAAATTACTAATTAAAGGAAGTACCTGAAAGGAGAAAGGTATCACTTACTTGTGCCACCTCCTTGAAAAGGATAGGAGGAGCCAAAGTTTAAATATCAGTATTAAAGCAATGTATACAATATTCAAACCAGAACAAAAGCCAAAACCAATGGTTGTTATGTAAGAAGCTCACAAACATAATGAATATCCTAGACAGTAGACAGGACAAGAACTAAACACAGGGCTATAAATACTGGAGCAACGAAGAAGCTAACTATACAAGACACAGGTGAACATAATTAGAACCCAAGGAAACAGGAAGGGCTAATTAACCTAAACACTGATAATGACTAATATAATTAAATTAAATAATTATTAATCAACTCAACACAAGGAAACTAGGCAGTAGAACAAAGAACATACAAGTAATAATATCAAATAATCCCAGATTTTTCTCATTTGTGACTAAAAAAAGCAAAACTATACAGAATCCTACCATGTTCCCACTTTCCATGGGTAAATGGTAAAGAGATCTTGCCAGCCAATGCCAGTTTAATCTCATTATGTTATAGTGTTTTTTGCGTTATAGTATTTATTTCTAAATGTGCTAAGTATGTGTTAAGTTTTAGTGTATCTGTGTTGTTTGTTTCAGTGTCATTTTAAAGTGTTAGTAATAAACAATTGTATGTTTTTCAAATGTATGTGTTATCATGTATGTTATCAAATATTGCTATATATACGTGTGTGAGAGTCTCTGTGTGTGTGTGTGTGTGTGTGTGTATTTACATATTCCTTCTCAAAAAGACACATCAACTAATCAGCCCTGAGCAATTCATGTCCTTCCCTGAAACATCAATTAAAGATGGAGCCTTGAGTGATGACATACCCTGTATTAATCTTATCATGTGTCATAACCTGCTCTCTTGGCAGCACAGCGGCATCATTTGGACACACATTAAAGCTGGCTGTTGCAAAAAATTTAATTACCTCATAGGCTAAATGAATACATGTTTGAAAAATATCAAAGGCTGTGTGCAGAAGTTTTAAGGATATCAAAATTTGAGAAATTCTCAGGATGTCAGAGTGGTGTTTGAGGATAGCACAAAGGTTTAATTCACCACATGCATTGTTGGCCTGGAAATTCCTTGGTTGTGAAATATCCCTGACCTACCCACCCACCACCCAACTTAAAATAATCTGGGTTTCTGAACAAAGTTTCTACTCATGCACTGACACAGTCTGGCAGGACACTTTCTGCACTGTGTGTTTATTTTAGTCATCTCTTTTCATTTCCTGTCCACAGATGAGTGTGCAGAAAAAGTCTTTGGCCCGTCACCTCTCAGTACTAACTGAGTCCAAGTAAGATGTGTCCACACAGCAATAAGAGCATGGAGGGCTATAACATTTCACAGTTATTTCATCAGCCTTTAAAGCTAACAAACATACACGCACAAAAATGCAGCTTTTGCAAAGCCATGTCCATATCTTTTTCTCTAAATTCTGTGTGCATTATGGCACAGTTTAAGTAATATACAGATGTGTGTGTGTGTGTGTGTGAGAGAGAGAGAGAGAGAGAGAGAGAGAGAGAGAGAGAGGAAAATAACAGTGAGTCCAGAGATGTAATGAAAGCAAAGATTTTTCTTTAGGGAATTCTGGATGTGTGTGACCAATATGTTCTATATTTCTTCTGTTATCATCACTTTAATGCCCAAAATTACCAGCAAAGCCTTTCTGGAAATTCTAAGCTATTTTCCATGGTATAATCATATAATATAAGGCAAGTACAGAAATGAACATGGCTAAGCTCTAAGTAAATATTTAGGGTTTGTTTTTCAGCTGTTTTTGTGACTGGATAAAGCACACAGTTTTGGGTGGAAATGAATGCCTTGTGGGTCTCTAGCTAGCAAATCTGAGGAGAAAACAATTGTAAATTCAATTTTCTTCACATAATTTTGGAGTGATCATTGTGGTCATGTGTGTCAATATGTGGTGATCATCAGCATCATCATCTTTACTAAAATGGTCTTCACAACTTTTTTTATTTTATTTTTTTATTTTATTTTTTATTTTATTTTTTTTACTAATAACTTATTTTAATAATTTACATTATTGCACAGCTTGTATAATGTCCACTAAACCTTCCTACTTTCTTTCTTTCTTTCCCATGCAGTACACAATTCCTTATATAACACACCATCTAGAGGGCACATAAGGTGCCAGAAAGCAAGTTACCATCATCATCATCAGTTCTAGCCTGAGGGGCCATTGCTATAATTGCAACGAGGCTTTTGATTCAGCCATAGTTTTCCAGCTCACATGCCATTCGATTATCAGCTTAAAGCATGTGCTTTGAAACCCAAACCCAGGCCCATGGCTCTGTTTCCTCTGTGAGAGACAGAAGAGCAACCTGTCATCAGAGCACTTATCTCAAGCTCTCATAAACCGCTGTCTCAGGGCTCTCTGTCTGTCTCAGCTCAGCTCTGGAGGAACACTGTAGCCTCAGGTCCTACAGATAGCCCCTTACTGGGCAGGAAATCCTTTTAATTACATGTACAGACTTTGATTGGGATCTTCTAGAGCCTTTGTAAGCAGTTATTGTTACTGACCAGGCAAACGTCTGAAGTCAGAAAACATATTACAGATTCTTTATAATGCTTCCTTTCATCCTAATGTGGTCAAACTTGGGTTGTAAGAGATTTCTAATAAGGCAAGAGTGGTTTGCCGCTACAGGCCAGAGGCTGTGAAATTGGAGACCTTTACACAGTACTGTATGTACATGTAGTTGTCTAGTGGTTTATTTTTTATTAAGTGAACTTGAAACCCCAACCTACTATTTATTCCTTTATGAACCAAGCAAAATTGCAACTGAACTTTCAATGATCACCATACATTTACATTGTCTGTAACTTAACATTTTGATTTTGTGTTCCACAGAAAACAGCATGAGGGTGGGTGGGTAGAAAATGACAATGTTCAGGTTAACCCAGTAATCTGCAGAACAAGCACCTTGGTTGCACTGAACAAACTGCAAGTAAATAGGTTATTCTGCCACAGCATTTTACACAAAAACTTTTGTTATTTGTTTGTTGTTATTTGACGCAAACCAGTAGCAGTTGTACAAGGGTGTAAGAAAGTCTTTCTGCTCTCACTCTCTTCACAACAAACTGACTGTCACTCCTCCATCTTTCTCTGTCTGTCTCAGCGTTTCTGATCACACTTTGTCTCTTCCATTATCTCTGTGTGCTTCTCAGTTTGTCTCACGCGCTTCCCATCACTCTGATTAAATTAAACACATCTGTCTCTTAAACATTCCATTGATGCTTGTATAAGGATTAGTTAGAATAATTAAAATTGATTTTAAGGGCCTCTGCATTCAATCTCTAATTAAAAATGAATTTCAAACAGTGCTATTTTCCAATTTTCATGTAATCAGAGTTTAGGAAAGCTTCAGATTGTATTGTTCAGTTTTTGCTGTACTTATTGACTTTCTGTATCTACAACTCCACTAAATGAAAAGGACTGATTACTTCTTATTCAGTGTTTAAAATACATTGTTAAGTGGCAGTCTGCAACTCCTGTCTTAAGGATCTATTTCTACTTGGTCAGACCCTCACGTTTGTCACGTTTGTTTGTATCACATTTGTATCTAATACAGTTAGGTTAAATCAGTCAGAATTAATAACAGTTACAGTCACTCAATATAAGTTAGTGTGTAATGTTGCTATCTTAGCGTAAATAATATCTGCAAAGTTACAACGCTTGAAGTTCACTGAAAGGGAGATATTACAATAAATGTCTTAAAGGAACTACAGTTTGCTATAGCACTGATGCCCAGAATCTGAATAAATTCCACTTAAAAAACAAAGCATGAATACCTGTTGTTGTTCAACCCAAAAACATAATCAAGACCTGGAAAAATGTGTATAATATATTTATGTATTTGACATTTATTGTATGTATAGTGCTGAACATTACTGTATTGCAGATATAGAACAGAATGAAATTAAGAGCCGGAACAGCAGCACAGGTAAATGAGAGGAGGATTGTGGGTAATTCACTCATGAACATCAGGTCACCTTCACCAATTATTTTTCTCCCAAACAAAGCAGTTGGGATCCTCTAACAGTCTCTGTCTATTTCTCCCTCCCCTTTCACGTTCAGGGTGCATTGTCTTATTACCATCATTATGGCAAGCCCTGGGGCCCTTCTCACACGTTGCAAAATAGACTCATCTAAGCATCTCCAGAAAACAATGGAGCAGCATTGAAAAAATAAACAAGTTGCAAGTCAATCGGCATACAGCTGACAAACATGTCTGCTGCGATCCATGGCTCCTATAATTAACTGTCAACTCTCTGAGTCTCTGTATGTATAGCCTCCTAATACAGGGTTAGCAATGGAGTACCTAGTCTCCAAACACCTTGTGACAGGGAACAAAACTTCCCGATGGATGTCAGTGTTGTTACAGTGTTTGTATTACATGAGTAGGGAGGGAAAAGGGGTAGCTATCATGTTGAACGCATCGTTTTGATGTTCCCTTACATAGTTTATGCACCCTGCTGAGAAAAACACAATGTTGTATCAAAAGTGTAGAATATTCATGACTTAAAATAGCAGGTTTTTTTTGAACAGTGACAAGTTCCTACAAATGGAAAGCGAAAACAGTGTTGGTTTTCGAGGAACAGCTAGCTAGTTTCAGATGATCAGACCACTCCACCAACCTGTCAGAAGATGTCATGTGCTCCACACTACCCATTAATTCCACTTGCAGGGGGAAGTATCATTTTATACAGAGCTGTGAGTTTAATGTAAGTATTAAACTTATTTAATTTGTTAAATATACAAATATGGAGCCAAACTATATTTGACCAGCTGTGCCAGGCCAAAGCCTTAAGAAGTTAATAGTTTATAGGCTGAGTGACTTGTCAGCTCCACCCCTAACTTTGATTCTGATAGGACAATGGCCTAGTGCTGCTGGCTGGATACTGTTGTCAGGTATGCTTCTTCAGGTGGATACGTCTTATGTATGTTCCTGAATTCACAAACAGCATGACAGAGTGCAAAGAGAATGCAGAACATTTTTCTCAAAGTCAAACTACATTTAACTTGACATAGCATCCTAAAAACGAGGCAGAAAACAAATATCACAATATCTATGCATTCAAAATATGATAACATGTTGTTAATGGTCCCTTAGTCTACAGTACCTTACATAGACTAACAAGTTTGTTTGTAAAATGGATTGCTATAGGCCGCAGGCTACTGATAAAGCTTACGTTCAATGGTGTGGAAATAAAACAGTTTTTACTTCTGAAGCCATTTTACATAACGCATAATAAATATTTACTCATCTCCAATAATAATGTAGCCTATTGTCTTTTAATTATATTCAGTTAGGGCTTTTCCCACTAAATATTGATATATGTGATTAATTTGATATCAGCATATCAAAAATATTTTTTAGCATATGCATTTTTAAATATTTAGTATATCAAAAATATTTTTATTAAACAAAATACATTTTCATGACATTGGCATGTTGACATTATTTTCCTTTAAGTAATATGGATTAGGTCAGATATCAAAAGAACAATTACTGTATATTAGTTAGTTAGCCTTTGCTTAATTTAACTAGCTATTTTGAATGAACTAAATAACAGTAGCCCAATAACTTGAAATTGTTTGTTATCGATTTAGACAAACCAAGAAAAAAGCAGCTTGTAATTGGAAACAATCTTGGATAAGCCCTATTTACCATCACAACCCCTAAAACAGCCCAATCGAGGGAAACTTTCGATTCAATTATCAGTGATGTTGTTAATGGCCCCATTAGAGAAAGAATAATGGCAAATTAGGCTATTGTGGGTGAGGAATGGCTTGTGTGACAGCCATCTGGCATGGACAGGAGGCAAAAAAGCACAAAAAGAAAAAAAACAACGGCCAGCAGAACCACCCAAACATGGGTCTGAACCTCTACCATATGGCTACATTCATCTTGTGTCTAAAAATGTGACATTTTTATCAAAATTCACTCTCTGTGCTGACATGAAATTCACCCCTGAAAACAATTGCCCTCTTATACACCTTTAAAGTGAATTTTGCCCTTTTCAAAAGCCTTGTACTCTCCAATATCAGTGAAAACACCAGACTGAAACAATGAGTCAAACACTTACAGTAATAACTGGCTTTGAAGGTCACTCTTTTAGCAAATATTAGAGCTTTCCATTTTCAAGGCAAGCTTTTTTCTTTCCCTCTATACAACAGGGATATTCTGTTGATTTGTTTAAAATGTTTTGTAAAACAGGGTGACACATCAAAACATTGCCATCCAGTTATTCTTTCAAAAACCTGCACAGGAAGCACACTTGTAGCCATTTAGCTCCTGTAGCAAAAACTGCTTGATTCAGCTTCAACGTCTTGTTAGTCGCAGTTTGAGTTGCAAAATGCTGCCATCCTAATATCAATTACATTTTATTCATTAGGCAGACACTTTTACCCAAAGCAACTTACAGTGAATTCAAGGCATACATTTTTTTTATCAGTACTTGTATTCTCCGGGATCGAACCCACAACCTTTACGCTGCTAACGCAATGCTCTACCAGTTGAGCTACAGGAACACTACAATTAAATCTTTGTAGCTATTTGACTGAGAAATAAAAGAAAAATATTTATTACAGATATCTGTAAATTGATTAAATGGTCAAAATGATAAGGAATCCATTAATGGATGCATGGATAATTCTTTAAATAGCAATCTTTAGATGTTTGTCTTAATTAAGCTCTTCATTACTATGTGTAGCAGTCAAGCTAAAAATTAAAGAATTGATTTGATTTGCGATTGATATGGCTTTCACAAGCTATGGATTAGCAGGCTTAGATAAGCTAGTGCAATCAGTCTAAGCATTAACATTAATGATATTCATGATACTGTAAATTTTATCCTTTCACACCTTAAAACTTTGGGGTTTTTTGAGCACCTGAGGATCTATTAAATTTTCAACACTTTATAGCGCTTTTTGTCTTTTAGATTGTCATGTCAGATCATCATGTTCAGCATGTATTGGTTTTACGGGTAACCAGTTGTAATGGATTCGAGGCGGAACTCTGGTAGAAGTCATGTGCGGGCTTTATTAAAAAACAAAGTCATTATACAGGCAATAGGTCAGGGCAGGCAACAAACGACAAATTCAAGAACGACAGACAGGCAAGGTCAAACACAAAACAGTAAATCCAAAACCAGGCAAACAATCCAAAAGGGGAATCCAAAAGGCAATAAACAAGAAGCAGACAAGATCATTAACAAGATAGCAGACAATGGTAAACGCTCAGTATGCAGACGTGATGCTGGCAATACTTCGCAATGATAGTCTGTGAATACATGGCTTATATAGTCCCAAACAGGAAGTGATGTAACAGGAAGGGGAAGCAGAGGGGGGCCTAATGATTAATACTCAGGAGAGGGCTCGCTCTGCTGGCGTGGCTGATTACACCAGTTTCAAAAAGTGCTTACTTAAATTTACACCCAGAACTTATTTTTCAGGAAAAACACTCTGGGAAACACTGAGAAAACAAAAAAGAAAAAGAAAACAATAAAAAACAATGAAGACAACCTACCTGTGATATTTACTATTTGATACTGTACTATTGTCTTTTCCACCCTTCCTCTGGGTGAAGTTGTTATTGAATATGTGACTCCCAAGAAATTTAAATCACACAGTTTCCCTTTTTTTCTTTCTAGTTATCTTAAGAATGCCCCTCCTCCACACAGCTCTGTATAACAGATTACATCCAGATGTTCTGTGACCGGCAAACACAGACAGAGGTGAAGGGTGGAATATAACTAAATTACCTTAAACAGCTTCTACAGTTCAGCTGTGGGCCACATTTTTATTGTTTTTTTAACAGGAAGTAGCCCAAACGGGAGCCAATCACAGCACTTCTCTCTCTTTAAATGATCCGGCCCACTCCTACAGGAAGAGAACAGTTGTTCTATTGCTGGTTTTGGAGAACCACATTTATTTGTGGTAAAATGATCTTACTCTGCTTGATATAACATTTAAAAATACTTTTACTGGTATACACTAAAGTTAAATGGATTCAATCATATCCATTTTTTTACTGGAATTTAATTTAGATGCTTTCACATGAAGCACATTTTAAGTTAAGTGACATATTTTGTTTTTTTATATTTCTATAATGCAGAATGAGCAGATAAATTGTTTGAATAATCAAATTTTGTATAGTATATAAGCTCAGTTGGATTTCTGCAGTTGTCATTTGCTTAAAAACAAAGAAACAATAATGTGGCCTATGTTTGTATCTTCTCCAACAGATGTCAGAGAGAAGAACAGTGGAATCTGGACAAACATGCTGTGGTATTTGGGCAATTACCACTTTTTCAGAACACATTTTATTTTCCA
>JAZGTK010010203.1:0-16581 GCA_036877625.1 Ambastaia sidthimunki | reverse complement strand
GTGACAATGTTGGTTGGCACACTACCATCAGAACAGAGTGTGTAAATATTTTTCTTTTTAAAGTAAACAACTTATATTTCAGTGTTGGTAAAACACAGCTAGTATCACCAGTTGTTTATTTCTAAATTGATCTCATTTGAGCTTGGCTGGACTTATAGTTTAATGAACAGTGTTTGAGATAACATCAGAATCTGAGTTGCCTGTTGGAAGAGTAACCCCTACCGCCTCTTGGTTTCTTGACAGGTATTCAGGAATTCACTGCACCCCCCTGATTACCAGTCACGGTTAGAAATAGTTCGAGCCAACTCAAAACTGTCCTTGAATCGAACTGGTACATCAATGAGTAAATCAGGAACATTACAGGTAAGTGCTTGTTACAAATCAGAATGTTTTACAGCATGCACCATATTTCATATTTTATATAGAGGATTACAGCAGTGCTTTTATTGAAAATAACTAAAAATCGAAAGTACAATTAGTGTGGATCTCATGCTTTGATATCAGGGATGTGCACATGATGTTCTGTAAGACAGCACCGTCTTTGTTGCGTATTACTTGCGGGAAAAATCTTGTATTTTTTGCAGTACGTGAATCGCATTAGAATGACTCAGTCGGGTTACATCCCAGAACTGCAGTAAAAAGATTTTTCTTCTGCTATAGTCCAGAACGTCTAGCAGGCAGAGGAAACAGGGTGAGGAAGATGAAGAGGACGATGATGAAGACGAAGATGAGGATGATTTGGAGGAAGTGACAGACGACGAGCATTAAGATTAATTTTCATGGCCATTCTGTGATCATAATAGTGTGATGCACAGTATTTTAATACAATGACATTTATAAACTGTATTTAACCATATATTAAACGGGAGAATACATTAAACAACTAATTTGCACCACCAGAAATAACAAAGTCTAGAGGATTGTTAATCAAAAGTGAATGCTGTGTTATATGTTAATGTTATATGTTTGCTTTACTGTAAATCACATGGTATGAAATTATGCTGGATAGCACATTTCAAAAGACATTTTGTTTTAAATGGTTTTAAGGATGCCAAACATGTGTTTTGTGTACAATGTGCCAAGCAGAGTCAGTAATCAATGTGGTGGTTTGGTCAAAACATGCCTTAGAGAATTTTGATGTACCAATAAAGCTGGCCTTTGCTCAATGGGCATTTTCATGATCTCAAAAGTCACATTTGATCTTCTGTTTGCAGTGTGGAAGCCAAAAGGGTCAGTGTGGGTATGTAATGCACAAAAACAATAGCCTTTCCCGGGATCTCGATCCACCCTTTGCTCTGCATCATTGTGTCTCATAGCTTTTATGTCAGTCATGAATGAGTCAGAAACAATAACCAGTATTGCTGGTGTAATTGTGATTCGCTCTGACAGGAATGGAGATATTGAAGGCGGATCATTATCATTGCAGGCTGTTATAGTTGCAGTGTGTGTTGCTGTATGACATCTGGTGGCATGTTGTTGGTGTAATTAAATAAATTACATACTTTGTCTGCGGGTGAAAGATTTTTGGCAGCTTTACATGTATGACAGAAAAATTGTGTCAGAGGCTGTACATCACTGTGGAGTGAGAACATTAGAGCTTGATGTTGCCATATTTATCTAATTGTCCGAAATGCAATAGATGTGTTTGTTGAACTCAGAGAAAAGCTATTTTATTTTACATAGAGTTGGGCTGCCATATGGGAGCTGACATGTTGAGGGCAGATGACCAGTTGAACACTACTTTTTTTTCTCAGGTTACCACCGTTTATTGAACATTTTTATGCATTCAATTTTCTGGTGTTTGTATTTGAAAGCCTTTATAAGATGCCGTATCCTTGCCAATAGTTGTTGTGGATAAGAGATAATATCACACAACATAAACAAAAATTATTTTGTGCAAATGTAATTAGTGGGACAGTTTCATAAAATAAAAACGTTTAAAAACTTGCATGTTTCTATTAACCAGTCAAAGTTGCGTGTCAATTTTTTTACCAGCCAATTTTTGTGTGTCTGTGTTAAGTCCTGACACACGCATCAGTTTATTCCTTTAGTGCAGGATGTTTATCATATACAGAAGAGTTCATGAAATATGCATCATGTATAAAATATTAAAAGTGCATGACGTGCTGCTCTGCACCTTTTCATTGTGAAGTGAATGGTCTTACGACTTTGTCTCCAGGTGTTCGGCTACGTGGCATATTCGTGACAGACGCACAACACGACCATTTATTCAGTGGCCCTGGGGATGGCAATATCTAAGCAAAGGATTCCCTCCTCACCCCTGTGACTCATACAACAGAGGCCATAATGGGAACCAGTGTGTTTGTGTGCGCCGTAGCGCCTGACTGTACTGCATATTAACGCGATGGTTGCCTCGCAGCGGTTATAAAAAAAGCGGCAGCATAACTACAGCGTGAGTCACCGTGAGTCACGAGAAGAGAGAGAGAGAGAGAGAGAGAGAGAGAGGTGCTGGAAGCTTTGAGTATAAGTTCCCCAATACATGATCTTTCTCCATCCATCATACATGATTTTGTTGTCACTGTAGAAAAACTTTCACTAACCTCTGCAATGATGTATCAATAAAATGTATCATGTCTGAAATCTACTGCGAGAGTCAAAGACACTGTCTGTCTCTTTTACCATTGAATAACAGTGTTTATTTAATGCGTCATGTTTTAGTTCAGGTTTTTAATTCATTTTCTTAAAAATATGCACATAGTTTATTGAAATACTTTGTAGTTTTGTTTACAGCAGTTCTTCTACCAAAAATTAAAGCGTTACTGGCTCTTCAATGATCGCGGTGGCTACTTTTTAAGTCTATAACAAATGACATGCAAAAAAAATATATACCATATATACCATCGCTTTACACACAGAAACTGCAATCACAGACGTGGCTGCATTCAAGTACAGTGCGGCATGAAGACGATTGCGCTCATTTCTGCCATGCGGATGCGCCTAGTATCAACCAAGCTTGACAGACAGTGCTTTTCTGGCTGCACAAAAAAATTAATAGATCTAGTAAATCAGCCTATTTTACTTTCAGAATGCACTAGACTGATGCTTTTCACTTTAAAATGAATGTATACCATTTCCTTGCAGGGTAGCATTCCCCTGGACCCCCAAACAGCTGAGTAGTTTCACCCACCCAAAGTCTCAGAAAACTCCTGTGGGATTAACGGAAGCCTATTTTTAGGACGTTAGAGGAGCACTAATAATGTCTTACATATACAGAAATACAGTATAAGAATGTATACTGTAATGCCATAAAATTGTAATTGGTCTGAGAAAAAAAATGCTCAGACCAATTATATGCCCCGCCCCCCAAAGTAGTCATTCATTGTATGGAATAGACCAGAATGTCTAACATCTCTTTTGTTTTGAACAGGAGACAAAATGGAAGAAAGACAAGCATATAATGACAGAAATTTAGTTTGAACTGTGCCTCAACTGAACTGAGTAAAAGTTGCTGTGTGTCCAGACTTATTTACAATAATTAACTTGTAATTCCTTATTATCAAACATATAATGGTCTCAGCATTAAAGAATTCAAATGAAAACAACAGATGTACTGCTTTCTGAGTAGAAGTACCTGCACTCCAGGTTTGCTCAGAGCATGTTTTTGTTAATGGTTTCGACATCCGCCTTCACAAGCATACTGCTGCCACATATAATATTGCGCAAGGCTTATCTATGTCTACGGTGATACAATCTGCCAAAGATGCCTTGAGGTTGTAAGCTTACTGCAGGCAGAAAAGAAAATATAGGCATTTGCCTGTGCCGGTCACGACCTAATCAGGTGTGCAATGAGGATATGCAAATCTGCATGGCTGTGTGAGTCTCTGTTTGTATAAGCATGCATGTGATTTTCATTACTGGGTTTCAAATATGTGGCGAGTGAATCAGCATGTACAGCATTGGACACATGTACAGCATTTTTGTAATTGGTTAGGAGAAACACTTGTATGCTGTTTGTATGATTTTTCTAACCTCAATACAGTTCAAGAGGAAATTTATTGTGCAGTTTTGGTGGGGGGCTCCAGGAAACTCTGACAAGGTCAGAGGTGACAAAGTCAAACCCAAAGAGGCCTTTTAACCTCAGAGGAATAATACTGAACGTGACCTGGTGGGCATAAATCCAACTTGTTAAAATTGTATGACATGTAAAAACATGCAGTTTGACTCTATGATCAAGCTATAGCCAGCAATGTAAAAATTTACTACCTACAGTATGGACCCATTGGTTTTACTAATGTCTGGTAATGTAACGCTCTGACCCGGATAACTCAATAAATCCCCAAAACGAAAGAGATGCAGGAAAGTGTTCCACACATTTCATGGCTGGTACACGGCAACACACTCCCCTCATACATGAGATTATCTTTTTCTAGGCGTTACAAATAAAAGTTAACAAACCAAAATGTGTCCCACTTTTTTATGATCACAGCCCATTTTCCTGTTTCCCCCAGATCTGCCAACTTTGTGTATATTCTTATAGCACAGATACAAAGAAACAGAAATTTTTTTACTGCACCTAAATCTGCAGTCTGTTGAGTAACAGGTAAGACATTTATAAATAAGTCTTATGTCGCACAGTAAAAGTTAACATGTCACATTTCACTGCAGTGAAAATCTTACAGAGTCTTATAGAGATTTCCTTATCAAGGAAAGTGATATAGTTCTTTAAGCTCCATACACAGGCTGCTGGGCCATGTGTCATGTGTCGGAAATAAAGAGAGCAGGTAAAGCAGTTACCGTGTCAAAGAAACAGCCACTGTGCTTTGTTTTGGAAAAAGTGAAGAGGTTTCCATGGAGCCTCTATTTGATCCCATGATAATTAGCTTAGCTCATTGATTGCACAACATCCTCTTTATTGGCTGTGAGTCGGCCTCATCAATGGAAACGTGATTCTATTTATGCCTACAGTCACCACAATGCCCGACCTGAGCTTTAAACAGCTCATAATCAATGCAAGAAACTCTGCGGAGAGTTGTTTGTTGTTGTTTGTTGACTTGTTATATGCTGTATTACAAATAAAGTAGGGGGACACCGGTTCATTTTGTTTAGTTGTTGCTAGTTGCTCTATAAAAGTGTCAAATGAGTCTTTTTGCCTTTAGAAATATCCAGTCGAAGGCCACAGTTTTGGTGCCCCCCAAATCCTATAAACCATCTTTAGACAGCAGCCACACAGTGAAAGAGGATTACTGCTAAAGCCACAGCAAAAACCTATAGCATATTCCTATTTCAATAACTAACTTGTACCACAGAAGAAAAGATTTTTGCGAATTTGTGTGATGCAAGAAAATGGCATGCCTAGATACGTGGGTTTCATTGAACTTTCGTTGTTTCGTAATTAAGCTATTTCCATAGGCTTTAGCTCTAATCTGTTATTTGCATCAGAGAGCAGCTAGAAGTTAAAAAGCTGTTGTGTAAGTGGGGCAGAAAGGGGCAAAAAGGGTCAGTTTGAAAGGACCCAGGGCAGATTTTGCAAACCAGCACTGCTTGCTTTTGTATCTTTTGTTTACAGCAGGTTGTTGTGAGAAGTCATTTGAACAGCACTGGTAGAACAGTTGTGCAACTGGTCCATTTGCCCAGAGCAAATAGCAGCCTTCTCAGAAGGGGGGCGGGGCCACATACAGAGCCTTCCTTTTTTCCCTAGTGTCATCGCTTTTAGTCTCCTTGACTCCTGCACAATTCGTTTGAAATTCTTTTTGTGCAATGTGATGATAAATGTTTAAAAAGAAATGTGCCACACGAAACCATTACAGACGGATCCAATGTTTGCCAATGACTCACACAGTTCTCATTATGATCTAATTATGCACAATCATGTTCTCATTTATGGAATGTCTTTTCATGAATAATCTCAGACGTTGCATGAGAACTTAAAGGTCACCACCAACAATCGCTTGTCTGAATTATTGTGTATATACACGACGACCCACATTGAGTAACTGGGTTTTGGCTTGTAAAAACCTGTACCATTCATTTACACATTCCAAAATCTCTAGAACAACTTTAAGGGCTGCAGATAAAGTTTTCTGTGGGTCAGGATAAATATGCTAAACTGCAATGCAGGAATACCTACAAGATATTGGAACTGAATGTGATGACGCATACACTTTCCGTTTTGTACTTTAAAATGCAAAAACACATTATTCTGCTCTGACAGCGTGTGTGCTCTGATACAGTGACGTGAAAAAAGTGTGCATTGCATTGACATTGCTTTGAAAATCTAGGTTTATTTTATGAATAGGGATTTTTTTTAAGCTTTAGCTTATTGAAAAATTTGGTACAATACACAGTTAATTAAAATCAGGAATAAATTAAGGTTTTACACTATTTGTAGTTCTCCATTCAGATGTAAGCAAATGTGTGACATTAAACATGTTAACTCCTTTGTTCAAAAGTTTTGCATTCCTTGTTTTCATGAAAGCACGCAGGATGCTGTGGGACATTCTCAAGTCATGCTGGGAAAGCATCAGATTTACACAAATTTTCCAGCTGGAGTTCGTGCCTGCTGGATTGCATTCTGTTATTAAAACAAAAATACCAAGTTATTCTGAAATGTACAGTCATGTGAACTTTATTAAAATTGTAATGCTGATACTTTAATGTCTATTAAAAACATTAAATTATCAATAAATGCAAAATAGAAGTATAGCAACCTTTTGCTTTTGAACCCCACTGTATATTTAATATAGGTCAGATATGAGATGTTATGTAGGCAGAGGCTCATGTAGACGGTCTGATGGGTCTAATTATCATCTGTTCTGAGCTCAGGCAGAAGCCAGAACAAGAACAGCTGGTGTAAGAAGCAGCAAACTTGACCTTTCCATATTAAGAACAAACATCGGGCAACAGCCAAGAAATAGTACGTTTGTGTCAGAATGTTTGAGGGCAAACATGCTCATATAAACAAGGGTCCCTTTCTGTTATCAAAGGCAGTCGTTGGCCAGTGATAAGGGGAATGGGGACAGGGAATGGGGACGGACTACTGAGAATCCCGTGTTTACTGACTGTTCAGCGCTCTTATTGAGAAGCGGTCACCTAATTCACAGCATGGTCAATATATTCTGAATGGGTCTAACACGCTCTTATTTCATTCATAATTTTCCCCTTGTGGCTAGTTTTCCAAACAGATAAATCCGGTTGGGATTCTAAATTAATCTTGTCCTGGGGCAGGGCTTCTTTTCAACCTATTATATTGTGTTATTTCTGTATTTTTTCTGTTAAGTTACAAAATTCCTCCAAACCCATGAATCCCCACCCAATCTAAGTAAAAGAAGCTCTAATTTGTTTCCCTGTTTTGAATGTATGTTTCCTGACTTTATTTCTTTAAATGTCTCATAATACTTAATACAAACAAGAGTCCTAAATCCTGCAAGGAGTTTATGATCTTCAGTCGGTGATGTTTTTGTGTCACGACTTCAATGTTTGAATGCCGAACTCAGTCATCATCTCATCTTTCTTGCAATAAAACATTTCTAAAAACAAAAATGTTTCTTATTTTTACAAATGTTTTGCCTGCCTATTGAGACTACAAAACATCCACGCAGAAATTCCGCACATTAATTTGTTTTCTTGGCTCTTTCTGTATCTCCATTGTCTGGCCACTGATAGAATTCAGGAAACTTCCTTTAAACAGAGCTGCCTTTGAAAAACTGCAAATTTGAAATGTAAAAACGTTCTTTCAGCCAGCGCTGTGATTAATGCAGCAGACCACACACTCAGTGGGTGAACAAGCAGAGAAATTTTTCCTTTTAATGAGCATCTCAGGTCGTAACAAGCAGTTTCATTCATATTCATGTGTATCTGTCTATGCAACCATCCTAATGTTATTTCACATCAGAGGCATTTCTTCAAAGCCAACAAGGGTGTTGTCAACAGACCGTAAATCTCTCACGTTAATGATTAAAATGAAAGAGTTTCCTCACACTAATAATTATCTTTTCATATTCCGGTGGGTCCATATGGTTGATTGATTGTGAAAATGCGGCAACTGTTGCATGAGTATAAACATTCATGATGAGACAGTAATTAAAGTTACCGTGGCAATCGAATAGCAACTATGTTTTTTAGTTCCTGGTCTTTATACAGCTTTTAATGTATATACTGTATTATGTGAAATGCAGCACAAAGGTAAGTTCAATTCAAACAGCACCGGAAAAACAGTGACCACAAAGCAGCCGGTGAAGCTGTTTTATATCACCTTCTGCTAATTATATGAAAGCAGTGATTTGTTGTAATTGAACTCATTTATGCCATTCGAATCAGTTAAACCTAGTAGTCTCAAATAATAACATTTACATTTATTCATTTGGCAGACACTCTTTTATCCAAAGCGACTTTATCCAAAGTACATTTTTTATCAGTACTTGCATTCCCTGGGATCGAACCCACAACCTTTGCGCTGCTAACGCAATGTTCTGCCAGTTGAGCTAAAGGAACAGCTAATTACAACATTTCTGGAGGCTTGCAACATACGCTGCTCGTTTGCATACAGAGAATTTATCACACAATACCATTTAAAGTGATATAAACAGTGCCATGTATTTGAGCAAAACTGTCTCCCACAAACAGGGGACATCCAGTAACAGACACACAGTAATGAAGTGTGCTTGGTATTAGACCTGAAGGACACTAGAGAACAGGGAGGATACACAGTGTAATGTAGCGCACGCAGGAGCTCTGCTTTGTGTTCCTTTGCTTTTGTGCTGAGCGTTTGTTTGGGCAGGACAGGATGTTAGGGGACATCTGGAGGAAGTCAGCCCAGTGCTTGCTGCCCATCCCTAGGACCTGAGGGCTTTTTGTGCATATGGTCATAGAGAGGAAATGACTGACTTTGATGCTTAAAGGTCTACACATGTCCAATCATGGTAATATATGTTTCTTTATGATACTAAATGACCTAATTCAAACCTAATTCAAAAAAAGAAAAAAAATGTAATTAGTCAAACCTTTTTAAAAGACAAGGAGGACATCATTTTGGAGTAAATAATGTATAATTTAAACAGAATCATAATTTTCCTGCAAAGAAACAGATTTTGAATTAATGATCTCAGTTAAGCTGACATCATGAAACATGAAAAAATACATTTAGACACTAAACATAACTAAAGACTTAAAAGCACTCTAATTTATAATTTACTAAGTTGAAAACATAGAAATGAACACCAGCTTTAGCTAAATATCATGATTGACTCAAATTGATAAGTTATTTAATTTTCAACCAATCAATCATTTACATTAACAGTAATGAATCCTCATTATACAAATGAGAAATACAGATGCCCTGATATACTCGCAGGTGCACCTGATGCCGTGAGCCGATTGGATTGGCATGATTAGACATGAGATTCAAACACCGGTTCTGCATAGCATCAAACCAGACACAGTGTTTCGTTCCTGTTCTCAGGAAACCAAGTTTACATACGTAACCATGACGTCTTTCAAAACAGCATAACTGCTGTCACATTTCTGCATATTGTATGTAGTGGTGCTACTTTTACTCCCCAATGCTGCTTCTGAGAGCAATGTAATTAAATCCTGCTTACTGTTCAGGCATCTTCTCAGACTAAGACAAAGGGTCACTGTTACCCAAACAGAACAACAAACATGGTGGTCTGTTTTTTCAACTCGGTTCTTCCATCACAAGTATTGTAGAAGCTGGCATGTTAAATTGCCTTCTTCTCTCACCAAGCAAGTGTCAAAGAAGCAGCAGGAGAATGTCTCTTCTCCTCAGCCAACTCTGGCTGTTTCCATTTACCTTCCAAACTGATGAAAATATTTACTCCTGAAAAACAGGATAATTTTCCTTCTCTGACTGTGTTCCAGAGACATCTGGACTGTGTTAAGAGCTTTTGTGTGAGGTGGGAACAGATTGAGTGAGAAGACACAACCTGTGGAATGTTTGCTTACTTCAACTCCTGAACCCAGAATGACCCATCGTGACACTGAGACGTCGCTGTTTGCTTTACTTTACCGAGAATTTGAGTGTATAATAATTTTCACACTGTGAGATGTTCATAAAAGGCACTGAGCTGCCTTCAGCTCACAGACTCTTCTGTCTTGGCACCAGGAAATTAATTGTGTTGGCGTATTTAACAAATGCAGTAGAAATATGAGGTTTATTCTAGGTTCAATAACAATAAGACTATGCAGTGCTTGCTGTCGGGGGAGCATCACAGACACTCTTGATGAACTTATTCTCAAGTACAGTGCGTCCAAAAGCACAGCCTTCCTTTTAACTCCGGAGTGCCAATATGACAATTCTACTTTGGACTGCATATCAGCATATATTACATCTGGTTTGTTTTCTTCTACTTTGTGTTTGGAGATAGAGTGTCATTATCCATATAGGGCTATGCTCGTTCTGGCTGTTTCAGTTCCCATGAAGATTTAATTCACAGACTCATTTAACATTATTTCTCCTTTGTGGGAAATTTGGCACTCTGTAGCTGTGTGTGGCAGTGAGAGACATAATTTACATAATGAGTTTGTTTTTGGTGTCAGCAAGACCCGTCGGAAAGCTTTCGTCATCCTGTTTGTAGTAAAACTAATCACATCATCATTGTTGGGTGACATACAAAGTAAACACAGCTACATTTGGTCTTTCCTCCTCATATGGCGCGTTCAGCTCTGTGTTCCCGGGGCGTCACGACTCTGTGATATCGAGAGCTCTCCATTAGGCGAGTGAGAGTTCTGACAGGTCCAGGGAACAACAGCGGGTACATCAACATGCCAGCGACCTGTGGTGGTGGGCATGACAGATCACGCTGTAGCCTATTATTATAAGCCATTACCATTAATAATGCACATTTCCTTCTCTTAATTACCTCCGCCTACATGCTAACATAACACCTTCCTCTCAGAACTCACTTAATCTATGCTAGCTCGACAAGTACAAACCAGTCAATGACCCTGAACGCCGAGCTCTCACGAGCCCATGTTTATGGAAATAACTCTTGCGTAATCCCGCACACCTCTGAACATATCTGACAGGGGCTCTTCGTTTCTAGTCAGGTTGAGCAAGCGCTAGGCTAAATGCACCCCTGCACGGTCAAACCGATGTTACTGTAGTTTATGCTAAAATGACAATTAACACCAAGTTCTTCTGGGAATCTTATGACTCTAATTATATCTTAAAGTAGGTGAAGAAAATGAAAGATATTAAAAAGTGAAATCCTCAAACATTACTGAGGATAATCTGAGGAAACAAAACAGCATATAGAGACCCATATTGTTCCATAAATGTACTTCAACATTTTCCTCCTGGTTTTCATTGACGTCATACCATCATGCCTGTGAAATTATTACTCTTTTCTTTCATGGTGTTATTGGAGTAACTGTTCTCTGTTGCAGTACAATGCCGAGGGCCATTGAAATCCTGTTATATGGGCATTAAATGCCACAATTAATTTGTTTTTTGAAATTCTATACTGCTGTTGACTGAATTTCAGTAAAACTGACTCACACTTGATGACAGGAAGGATTAAGGCTAAAAGACTCAGGATGTGTGTGAACTGTTAATCCTGCTGTTTAATGTGGTTTTAAGCATATGAACAATGGCTAAAGTTTCCATCTATTTCTTTGCTAAATGGCATAAAGCCATCACTTAGCAAGTCCATCCTTTTTAAACTTACATAAAGTGATTAGGCAACATTAGGCCACTGAGAGGTATCTTAACAGTCCTTACAGATGCTTGCCCTCACTGTTTAACCTCTCAGTTAGGCAACAGATGAGAATCTCAGCATAGCTCCACATTCCAAACCTCTGTATTAAGGTTATATGTTTGTAGGAGGCCCTGTCTCTCTAAATAACTGTACTTCAATTCACTTGACTAGAGAGGCTGTCTGACTGAGTGTCTGCTTGGTACAGGGAACTAATTAAGCCACCACATAAACATTTATTTCCTCAAGCTGACAAAATAAACTTTTATATATAGATTTATTAGTAATATGTGAGAAACAACATTGTAAGCTAAATAAATAAATACTGATGTCATGGACAAATTTAGGCCATTGTCTGTCAACTTTCTCTTTTATAACCTGAAGGCTTTTCAGTTTGTGGAACTTCCACCTAACACAGGTTTCCTCATCCATATAAAGTAAGATACATTCCGTCACAGCTCGGGTATTCTCTGGACTAACTGGATCTTGAGAAACAACTTGTAAAAAGGACATTTAAAATGCTATAAAGTTCTCAGGAGTATACAGAAGCTGTGTGGAAACTTAATGACGGCTCAACTTGGACTGTTTGAAATTTGATGCTGTTTGAACCATGGAATGTTTACATGAGTGTTTAAGCTGTGTTGATTGTGGACCAAAGTGACTGTGACTGAATGTATTATGTCTTGTAAACCGTGAGGATTTTTAAATCTTGCCACTTGAGATTTTATTATGCTAGCAGTAAATCTAGGCAACACTTCAAAAGTCCTTACACACAGCTGTAATTAAACCAAAGCCACCGAAGAGGAAAGACTAGGTCATGATTAAATTATGGTGCTGTTTCTGAAGCGTATGACCTTCATGACCTCCAGATGGGGAAAAAGGCTCTTTGACGATTTTTAAAGACTGTGCCAGCCTGTGCTACAATAATACATTTCCATTACCTTCGTATCAATCTTTCTTAGTACAATAATTACTCATAAACATTATGTTTTAAACATTGTTAATTCAGCCTACAAGCTTTGGTTGCTTTAAAATAATATTTACAGGAATGTTAAACTACTGTTTATATGGAAACAGAAATGCCTTATCAAGTGATTAAAGTGTTATTCTTGCATAAGTAAACCTATGACTGGTTGACTTTACACCTTTTGGACCATGTGTAATATTTAAAGCACTTCCCCATTTCATGATTGCTATTGACAGTAATACAGTCATGGTTAAAGTTCAGCCTCTATTATGATGTAGCATTCCTGCCAATGCTGTTTTTTTAACTAGCCTGTGGTTACTTCTCAGTAGATAAACAGGTAAACGCATCTATGGAAAACTTACACCTGTTCCCGGCTAAATGTATAGTGTACTTATGATCTGTCCCCATTATCTTTGCAACTGGCAATGAGTCAACTAGTTACAGTGGAACAGAACTCTGTAAGGACCATCAAGTGAGAATAACCTCAAATAGCCATGTTCTCTAAATCACATGCAAACATAACACAAATATCATTCAGTGCGGTCTCTGTGACACCTGTTTATGTCATAACAAAGGAGAAGTAATATTTCCCATGGAGAGCTGGGTGTTTTACTCTGAAAGCGGAGGAAGAACAGAAAACCTGTTCTTTTCCTGCTTAACAGCATGACAACCACACGCATCAGATCCTGAGTCATCACTGAGATATTCTACTGTCAGAAAAACATGGTTACTAAAAATAATCAGTCCTTTAATGTGAAATATTGCACCTGACCAAGTCTGAACTCTAAACCTGCATGCCATGCCATCTATTATCCTCTCACAGATTCAAGGAATCAGGACAACATGTTCCAAAATATTTCACACTTCTTTTCTGGAACTGCAGGAACTTTCCTCTGAGTATGAAATATTGACAGTATGACGCACCATCATTTTATTGGACACATATTTGCCTTCTATTTTAGACTTTGATCACTAGCCCACATAAATACTCTGTCGTTAACACAGAAAAATTATAATCTGATAAAGATTATAAAGGTCTGGTATTTAAAGCATCAAAAACATTCTGCATTCCCTTGAGTCTGTTCCAATCTGTCTCTCTTTCTCTGCCTGGTGAACAGGTGTTTGTTCAATTACTCCCTGCCAAATTAAGAGCAGTGACAACCCATTTATAAAAGGGGGACAAAGGTTCTAACAGTGACTTACTCAGCAGTCACTGTAGGACATGAAGCCATATGTAGCTGATTGCAAAGCACTGAGACACTTTTTTTTTCCCAAATGTTCCAACTGCTGTCTTGTGTGATAGTAAACTATTTCCTAAATCCTTTGCCAAGACACGGTAGAAGCTCAAATTGATCTTGCGGGTGTTAGGCATTTGCAGTATTTGCAGTACAAAATTCCCTTTTAAACCTATTAATGTACCCTCATTCAGTTTAAATTAAACAAATATGAAGATCTATGGTGGTTCTACAAAGGCCACCACCACTCCCTGTCTTTCTCTTTATGGTGATGACTCATCAGCACATTAACAAATATGAACTGTAAATATAGAGTACAACCCCGATTCCTCAGACACATTCTTTGTCTTTTTTTAAGATCAACATGTCATTATGCTTGACATATTGTCAGGAAGATGTTAAGTTATAAATATACTGGTGAGAGAGAAAATGAGCACACACAATGCAGCTCACTATAACTACAACACAATAAGCACAACACAATACACTGAATGTCGAAATAAAGTAAATCACTGTCTAACATGTGCTTTGATTAAGCAGAAAAATATGAATGCATTAACGTCCTTGAATTGCGCAACGCCAAACATTTGTACAAATACACAACTATTTAATATAATTATGTGCATCAGTTCATGTGCATGTTACGTTAGTCTTTTGTATAAGATAATTTGAAAAAGTTGCTTGAGGAAACTAGTGTTACAGAATTAATCTCTAAGCAAGCTGAGTTGCGTGCGGCGATTGCTCAATCGTCGACCGTGAATGTGTCACTAGAAAGAGTCCGAAACGGGCGGAGTTCCAGCATTCAAAATTCCGGTTCACTATAGCGAGTCGATTTGTTTGAACTTAGACATAGATTCATTTTAGTCAAAGGTGCACCCAAAATCATTTTACGAAAGGTGTTTATAGCAAAGTACACCTGTTTATAATTATTAGATTATATTATTTAAAACGTTATGTTTCTAACACCCGCCCACCACACAGTTCTCCAAATATTCCCATTATAGCGGTTCAATGAAGTTTCGCGAGTCGATTCGACCGGAACCTGTTCACAAAAAAACGAGTCGTTTGCGAATCGGACAGCACTACAGCTGAAAGTACAGCTCAGACAACAGCATCAGCAGTTCAATGAGACAGACAGCCCCTCACACGGGCTCAGATCTACACCGGGAATATTTCACACAGCAGCTACTTCATACAGCTCTGCCTCTCTTAGGCTCCAGCATTCTCCAAAATGCCTGAAAGGATGAATGCAAAAACTGAAAAATAATGTATAAGCGGAACGGCAAAACTACGGTTCATGCACTTTTTTGCATTTCACATTTCCATTTATGAGTAAGTAGGATCTCTTTTTTTGCAGCGCAGGGCACAGATCCTGTACTGCGATATGTTTTTGTGAAAATTGTCGGAGTAGTCCGATATACGGACTCGCTGTTACAAACGTATCGTTTTAAATACTCTGATTTTAAAATGAGTGTGCAGTGGATTCATTATCCGGTTTCGGGAAGACACGGACAGAAGCGCTTTGACACAGATGAGCCCGTAGCTAAATGTCCCAGGCTTAGCGAGTCTTCGGGTGATGCGGGTCTCTTGAGTTCTTCACCAGGGTCTCCAGTCAGTGGAGCGTCTCTGAGCGTCACCCCAACCCACCAGGGTCCCACTCACATCGGCCAGTTTCTGCTGGTGCCACTGACTGATCGACCGGGGGTGCACAGCGCTTTAGATATGGACACTGGAGAGGAACTGGTGTGCAAGGTAGACGATTGTATTCTTTAATGTAAACGACCCAATTAAAAACGTTGTTTTTATTAATGTTTTGTTAGGTGTTTTTACGGGACCCAGCTCAAAATATTTTAAAATATTTATTTTTAAATAAACATGTTTAGTCTTATTTATCGTGTTGATTTTATCATTTAGTTTTAAGAACACATAAAAGCTCAGAATATCATCCTTAAACCCACACCAGTGGCCTGTGTGGTCGCATAGATATTATAAAATGTTTAAGCATTTCTAATAGGGTATGTTTTACAATGGACGCGTTATCCAGATCCTCTTCAGGTTCAATACTATGTGAATATTCATTCATTGTTGCAGCCAAAATCTTTATACAACGCTTTAACAATGTTCTTCATTGCATTTTATAGTATCACCTCCTTTCCCACTTAGTTTTCATGTTACTGCCTAATTGTTTTTTATTAATTAGAACTGACTTTCATTTAAGCAAATTCACTGATTTTATATATATGATCTTAAAACGTTCTATAAAGACATTATGATCATATGATTTTAAACACCATTGTGGTGAATTTTCATTGATAGTAATTGATTTTTCTCAAATCAAATTGTAGCTGTTTTATAGTAATCTGCTGAACACAGGTATTTTAATGCCATCTACAGGTGTTCGATATGGGACAATATCAGGAAAAAATCAGAGCCTACAGCATGCTGTCAAGACACAAGAACATTGCACAGATCAAAGACATAGTTCTGGGGGAGCGCAAAGCCTATGTGTTCCAGGAGAAAGATTTTGGAGACATGCACACTTTTGTAAAGAGTAGCAAAAGACTTTCTGAAGACCTGGCCTCCAAGCTTTTCTACCAGGTGGCCTCTGCTGTCAATCACTGCCACCAGGGCGGCGTTGTCTTAGGGGACCTTAAGCTTCGCAAGTTTGTGTTCTCAGATGAAAAAAGGTAAGAGCAGTTATTGTATA
>JAZGTK010010202.1:0-16582 GCA_036877625.1 Ambastaia sidthimunki | reverse complement strand
GCGAACGTGAAGTTTGCCATCATCCCTTCCTTTCACTTAAAATAGCTGAATAAGTAAATACTCAAATGTCCCATATAAGATACATTCCTGTAGCTCAACTGGTCGAGCATTGCATTAGCAGCACAAAGGTTTTGGGTTCGATCCCAGGGAATGCAAGTACTGATAAAAAAAAATGTATACGTTGAAGTCTCTTTGGATAAAAGCATCTGCCAAATTAATAAATGTAAAATAGCAGGGCTTGAATTTTAGGGAATAATAATTAAAAGGCATAATTAAAACCATTCCTGCAAGTTAAACTTTTATAATACGAGAAATTCAAATGTACAAATGAGAGCACAAATGTATTTGCTTCATCAGATGATATTCATCATTTCTCACTTAACGGCAGAAGTGCGCGTGTCATTCGGAACACATGACAAAATAGCAGAACGTAATATGGTAAAATTATTTTAATAATAATCGATTTTTGTCGATATCACTGTTTTTGTGATCGTTTGGAGCCAAAATCGAAAAAAGATATATTGCACAGCCCTACATCTCAAGAGCTTTATAAAAAACACTGCAGGACAATACACAAAACATAAGAGCTGACAAAGTTTGTTTTTCAGAGTGTACAATGTTAAGAGTGGCAAGATGAAGAAGTGTTTCAAGGGCTCCTTGAATGATGATGGTACTCTGCTGAAGGTGTGTATGAGGTTACAGGACATTTAAGAACCATTTGAAGACCTTTATTAATGATGTTGTCTTTCTGCTCCTAGGTCCAGTTGGATCCTTCAGGGATGTTTCTGGCCACCAGTTGTTCAGACAAAAATATCTACATCTTTGATTATGAGTCAGGGGAGTGTGTGTCCACTTTATTTGGACATTCGGGTAAGGCTAATGTCCTGCTGTTCTTTGTTTGTTAGAAATGTTTTAACAGGCTGCTGTAAATTACTCTACATTCCCCCACAGAAATTGTTACAGGTATGAAGTTCAGCCAGGACTGTAGGCACCTCATCACTGTATCTGGTGACAGGTAAATCTTCTAAGTGATTTTCCATTGGTATAAATATGGAGTCTGGAGTAGCTCTATAACAGTAATACTGGACGTTGGTCAACTGATGCTGCGTCACAAGAACCCTTTCTTTGTAGACTACTTTATTGGTTAGAATAAAGTCAAGTCTGGTGTGGACAGGATTTTGACAAAAAAATAGTAAATATTTTACTACCCAAGTTGTAATTAGTTTACCCTAGATTAATCTTAGTCTTCTCTCTACCCTAGATTAATTCTTAGTTTTTGCTTAGTCAAGCTACAAGTGTAATCTCCTTGTGCATTTAAACATACATACAGTTATGCAATGCTTTGTGTATGTGTTTTTATCCAGCTGTGTGTTTGTATGGCGACTGGACTCTCAGATGACCAACTCCATGAGGAAGAGGTTGGCGGAGAGGAAACGGCAAGCAGGCCTGAGTCTTCAAAGGGCCCCCAGCAAACAGCAAATCATCAGGTACAATAACACTAAGACTGCGTTAACACACAAAAAGGATGTGGTTGTCAGTCTCAACTCCTTGAGGTTTTGGTAACTCAAAGACAAAAATATGAGCTGTTTGTCCTAAAAGGGTTTTAGATCCAGTCAGTGTCTGTCTTTGGTCTGTGATGAAAAGACAGTAATTTATGCGAGTAATTTATGAAAGTATTTTTTTGTGAACTATTTCTTTAGTTATGATTTAACAGTTCAACTTCCAGGTGTTATTCTCACATTAGCCATGAATAGAAAATGGGCATGATTTTGGTATTTGTGAGAACAATTTGCAAATCACACCTGCTAATAAATATGGTTACAAATATAACCTGGAGCCTAAAAAAAGACAAACGTCTAAAGACGCATTCATGTGCATCAAATAAGTTTAGAATACAGCATGATGCAACTATCGGGACATTTTAAGGTCATCAACATGAATGCCCTGACATACAGAATTAGTGTGTACATTTACTAGTTGAATTCTCTTACGCTGTGCTTCTGTGTTCAGGAGAGAGACTTACATCTCCGTGCCTTGTAGTGCACTGCCTCACATGGAGGAGGAAAAGGAGGACAGTCTAATACCTGAATATAATCTAGAAGATGGTGCTGAGGACTGCAGAACTCCTGACAGGCTTGACTCCACTGATGGTGCGTGGCCTTGTTTTTTTTGTTTTTTTTTTGCAGTCTTGGAGAAATATTTTATTAATAGTCAAAAAAGTCATTTTAAATAGTCATTTTGACTTTTTGTACAAAAAGTCTTTTAAGGTTATGTATTGGAGCTAAAGAACGATGTTGGTTTGATTAGCTGAAACACATCATAGACCCTGTTTATACATAGTTTCTCATAACAGAAGCTGCTTCACTCCAATGCAGAAAAAAAGATGTTAATACTTAGACAACTTTAACATCCACTTGTTTTACAGGTTTTTTATTACCTTAGATCAACAGAATGCCTGATATTAACATTATTACTCCATACATCACTTAAGTCAATGTGTCGCTAAACACATTGTTTAGTGACTGATGGTATTGTAGAGTCAACAAGAGTCTGGTCCACTTTACAGCTTTTTCAAGGCATATAAAAATGCAGTATTTTATGTGATTGTTTCTAATGTGCTTGACTTATTTTACTTACTTAAACATCTTTAGATGCTGTGGTGCTCCAAACCAATGGCAAAATGCCCATGTGGGTTCGCAGACTGGTATGTATGTATGTTTATGTCTAAACGCCTCAGTATGTGCCATTACTGTTGTGCTTCAGCTTACGAAGCTCTTGGGTATTTACAGAGTGGGGGTGAAAATGGAGGTGTAGCGAGCAGAGCTCAGTACCAGCCACAGGGGCGCTGGGCGGTGCAGTCAGATCCACTAACCATCCGCACTGTACTTGAGATGAAGAGCATGCAGCTTCCCCTCTCGCATACCCCCAGCAGAGCTGTTGGAGAGGAAGAGTTTGAGGAAGACTCTCGCTTCCACCCGCAAAGTTTGGACAGTCTGCTGGATGAAGATCTAGATGATGAAGAATTAGAGGAGGAGGATAAGATTTGCAGTGTAAGTTATGAACAATACTACATTTCATAGTTGTGCTTGCCCATGCACTTGCTGCTACAGTGTTAGGACATTGTGGGTGGTTGCCAGGGTGTTGCTATGCAATTGCTATGATCAGTCAATACCCTAGATTGACCTAGAGTCTGTCCTGCACTGTATGTCTATGTATATTTCCTGGTGCACAACAAAAACAGTAGAAAAATCCCAGTCACAAAGTATTGCCACGTGTCCTAAAAATCCACACAGTTCGTGTAACTGGAATATGTTGTTTTTTGTCTGTTTGCTGTAGGTCTCCGAAGATGGATTGAGCTCTTCAGAATTTGTGCAGTTGCCACAGGGAGAGGAGAAATTTGCTCCAGAGCTCAGCTCACCAGAGAAGACCGGCTATATTTTGTACCCTGCCAACAGCACCACCATGTCTACTGGAGAAGGGTAAACCTCTGAACATCTCAGACATTTGGCTGCTTGTGCCCTTTGTGATTTACAAGTCAGGAATGCAACAACATGACTAATTCTAAGGCCAGAAACATACCCTACACAAGTTTGCAAATGCCTTGTCAACACATTGTAAATGCATTGTCCTGTTCTACATGTTGTTGAACCTAATGTTAGCATGTATCCTTGTGGTGTTTCAATAGAAACAAACCTTAAGGTGGGTGCAAACTTCAAATGCTCCTTTTCCAAGACTGCTTGGTATCACCTGCTGTCCTGTAATTTGAAAATAGTCCTGAAAATTTTGATCGTCAAATTCAAGGGTGTTTAGTTGGGGTCAAAATTAAACTTCTGCGGGAAGTATATCTTCAGAAGCTGGGCTGATGTAGCGAACGGTTTAGTACTAAATAGATGAAAGAAGTGCTGTTTCTCACGTTTAGTAAATAAGACATATGATGGTTTCCGAGGGTTTCCGTCTGAACCAGAGTTTGCTAACACCCCAAACTCCAGCTCACTTTGGCAAAAAAAAGTATAGGGAATTTCCACACATTGGTGGGAATTTGAGGTGGAATGATAAGAATGCTAGACTTTAAAGTTCACAATTGATGATGCAACAAATACCAGAAATCAGCTGTACAGCAATTTGGTGGCTGTAATGATTTGTATATTAAATGCATGTTTTATTGTATTCTTAATTGTCTAGTTTATTGCACATATCCTGTCAAACTGGACTTTGAACTTAAACATCATATACAACCCTGTTTTACACCACAAGTCTCTGGTAGTCAGCATTATTCTCCACCTAAATAATCTTGTTTCCACCTGCAGAGAGTTTAATGTGAAGGCTTTATGTGAGGGGGCAGGTGGTGACCCTGAGGAAGAAGAGCTGAGCCCAGATAGTGCTTGTTCGGCTGAGAGCCCAGCATCCAACAGCGACCAACCCCATGACTGTGAGTTAAATTACTAACTGCTAACTACTGTTAGCTGTAGACAGGAATAAGAGTGAGACATTACTTAAGGTTGTAAAACCTCTTCAAGTGACCTTGAAGAGTTGAATGTCTTTTGAAAAGTGCATCTATTGAAAAAATTTTTCTGCTCATGCTTCTCTAGTGGACACAGACTCTCTCAGTCACGTGAGCTCCACAGGAAGTTCAGGAGTTGAAGAAGAGGAGGATGAAGAAGAACCTGGAACTCTGCTTCATCAACACTTCGACACTCTGACTGTGGCTGCTAATGGTACAAAATGTTTTTCTTTTACTAGTTGGAGTTCACCCAAAAATGGTGTTAATTAGCTCAGATTTTTCTTTATCTTGTATTCCACAGAACAATGTTCACAACTCTTTCTACATAGTTTTTTTGAGCTTGACAGGTGTGGTCAATGACTATAGATTATCCTTGTATAAGTATGAGAGTGTGAGTATAGACAAAACATTATTGGGTCAGCTGTTCCGTTTTAAGGGCCTTTAAATATCACTTATCACACTTATACAGTTTATGTAAGGATGAGTTTTATCCTTACGAAACTAATGTCTCTAATGCTTTTCACTTCACCACTGTAATCTGCTGTGGTGTCTCTCTTGCAGAGAACTTTAACACAGACCTGAGCAGTCTGCAGCCTAATACTCAAAGTAGCTTCCTCAATCCACGTCTGAGTATCTCCACACGCTTCCTCTCTCGCTTTCAGAGCCGCTTCCGGTGAGTTCCTCAGTTTTGTAACTTTGCTCAGACACTAAATTCTAGCCTTATTTATTTCATATAACCCCTTGAGACAACAAAAGGCAACTCTTTGTGTGGTTATGTATTTTAGTTAGCTGTAGTATGGTGTAAAAGAGATTGTAATTGTTTCTATATACCGTTTCAGTTCTATAGGGACTGCGGTTGGCCGGCCTCCTGTCTGCCTGCCCAGTATATTAGACGAATCCAGTGATTGCCATCAAGCATCGGATGGCACGATGGTATGGTGTAATGACATTTGCAATATGAGTTTCTGTAATGTTACATTTCTAAGTGAAAAAGAATATAATGAGCAGTTAATAAGGTAGGACAGGAATTAATTTCATGCATTAGGATTTATTAGAAGGGAAATATGTTGGACTATGATGATTCGGTAATGTAATATTTTCCCCTTCCATACAGTTTGTTAGTTTTGTTTATATTTATCTTTATGCTTCCAAGGATAAATCAAAGCTTCTTTCAAACAACTTCAGTGGCACTGATGGCATTAAGGAAGAAGGTGAGAAAAAAGGTATGTTTTTCATGGCCTACTGCCTTTTTTTCTACTGTTATTTTATTAAAGGTGCCATAAATGGTTTCTGAGAAATGTTGTTGAAAATTGAAACCAACACCAAAACAAAGAATTTTGGGCATTTTTGTTAGATGTTTGTGTGTTGAGAAAAAAAAAGACTGTTTGCACACAGTCTTGGCTATGTAAATAGAAGAGGAAACAAAGTGAATCGGACCAATCACCACAACAACGTAATAGTCTTGTAGCCAATCTGCAATAGGGGCATATGTGCCAGCTGTTAGTCATTGCATAGTGTGTTAGTTTTTTAAGGGCAAAGCAATGAAGGGACGGGTGTGTTTGTTTGGGTGTCTACCAAATATTAACATCGTTTCTCAAAAATCACTTACTGCAAAGATATCTAATGCTACAACTGGACATATAAAACAATAAACCAAAGTATAAATAGCATTAGTAAGCATTGTACTCCTTTTTCTTAACTATGCTTATCCACGTGGTTTTAAAATAGACCTTGAATTTACAGGTATACTAAAACTCTAGTCACTTTAGATATAATCAGCTGAAATCTTATTCTCTAGTTTTCAAGAAACGTTCCTCAGTGCCTGGTCGAAAATCTCGTCGCAGCTTATCTATTTTACGATGGAAAACTGCTCTGGGAGGTCTGTGAAAGTGTGCTTGGTGTCTGGGGTCCTAAAGTCACCAAATCTAAGTGAAATTACATGGGATTCTTAGGGGGTTCTCTCACTTGGTGTACAAAGTTCTTGGTTCCTGGTTCTTGATTGAGGGTTGAACTGAGATATTAAGTTTATTATAAATGTATGTTTCTTTTTCTTTTAATAATCATATGTTTTGTGATCATTTTAGAAATCACAAACAAGACCATTCAGCCGAAAGCCCCTGATGCTGTCAGCACTACAAACCCCAACACAACAAAATCAGCCAACAATACGAGTGAGGCATCTGTTGCACGCTACCACCAAAGCTACATGGGTCCCACGGCCAGCTCTCGTGCAAAGATGTCACGAAGCAGCTCTGTGGAGGGTATGAATGTTTGTGCATCTGAGGAGAAAAGTCTCAGGAAAGACGCTCAGCTAAATGCCCCATCCTCGTCTCTGGACTCAAGTGTAGAGCAGTGTAAAGAGAACATTCTTCCCACTTCTCATCCAATGCCAGCTCTTTCCACTTCTGCCCTGGGTAACCACAGTGCCCGGGCGGCTCTTCGATTGGACCTCAGTGGTCCTGTTCGTGCCAGCTTGTCACCTATCAGAAGTCGACAAGGAAAAGTAGAGCGGACCGAGTCTCCACGTCGAAGGGCTTTGGTGACGCCCACAGAGATGCGTTCACTGGGGAAAGAGTGTCAGAAGCAGATTAGTAATATTGAGCAGAGTTTGACTCCCAGAACCAAAAACACAATTTCAACAGGGTCTGAAATGTTATCTGGAAACTGCACAGCATCAGAAACCAGTCAAACCCCTACTAAAGACGATAGGTTGCCAGGGCTATGTGAAAATGCACAATCTTCATGTCAGTTCCCAGTGACTGACTCTGAACCTTCAAACAGAGAGAAGTCTGCAGAAACGGAAGACTGTGTACAAGAGGAGCCAGGTATTGTTTATCCCACATACTGGAATCAGATTCTGACAGCAATCATTTTACATTCAAAAGTCAGGCACCTTGTTTACATGCCCATCATTTTTGATTAAGATCTACATTCTGGTGTTAGGTGGGGCTGCAGTATTAAACTGGGATGCAGAAAGAATGTATTTCAACAACTTTTATTTACGACTTCATAAAGTGAAAGCAACCCTTCAGGGGTGGGCATAAGCCAAAACAAACAATTCTAACTCCAAACGAAAGCTAAATTGCCATATAGAAGATCCTTACCCTAACTCCTTAAATAAAAATGAACTGAAGTTAAAAAAACAAAAGGAATGGTTTGGTAACAACAAACACACTGGCAACAGATAAAGTGAGGTTGTTGACAATAACAAACACATACAAGCACAGCAAGTTCATACCATATTTTCAGCAGAGTTTCTCCTCCAGGCACTGCAGTCTCTTTTGTTAGTGTCTTTTGCGCCATACCAGTTACAGAGATACAACAATCCTGTGAGAAGTGGAGAGACTCTTTCTAGTTGTTAGAAGTAGAGACAGAATTTACAAATTACCTCATAGAACATGACTACATTTTCATACAAGTAATACAATAACTATTGTAGCTGTGCAGAAGTATTAATCTGCCTTAAGACATGTTTTTTTCTTGCTGTTTTCTACTGGAAGTACTGGATGTGGTTGCTCCAGGAACTTTATTTGTGCTGGTTGAAAATCTTTTCACATCCTGATTGCGATCAAAGTAAAGTGGCGTAAATATATTTATGTAAATATATATATATCTTCTGTGGAAGCTGCAGGACCTTAAAATGTTTGTCCAAACATTGCACATGGTCTGAATTGCCTGTCAAACTATGTGTGCATTCATGTGTTGGAGGCATGGCTTTGGAGAGCACTCTAAAAGGAAGGCAGGATCTTATGCTGTTAAAGCTAGCTTACTATTGCTAGAATTTCCGAAATTGCCTACCCTACCTTCAAATGCTGTTGTTCATTAAGAATTTTGACCAATACTTGTAGTTTGATTGTCTAAAAGTAAAACTAAGAGTGGCCATTTTGAAGAAGTATAAACCGTGGTTTGATTAAATGTACTTTAATTGTCTCTTCCAGGTTTTTCTGCAGACAGTCGGAGTGTCCAGGTGTGTAAGGACATGGTGAATGAACTGTGGCACACAATCCATAAAGCAGCTGACTTTTATAGCAAGGTGATTTTTATTTATTAACTTTTGTCAAGTCTGTTGCAGATTTGAAAGGACTATATTCAGTAATGCACTTTGTAACATTTGAAATGCTAATCAAGGTTGATTAACCGATTAAACTGTTTACTATAGCTGCACAATATTGAAAATGTTAAATCAAACATTATTGCATCTCACAGTTGTAAAATCAATTTAAATTATAATAAAGTATTTCTAAACTGAAAATTATGTAACCAACATGTTTCACATTGATTCTGGAAATAAACACATCTGCTTGGCCGTCTTTCTGCATCAAACTAAAACTTTGACTATACATAACTTTTTGAAGTATCAAACAATCATTGTAATTGCAAACCATTGTGGCATGCCTTCTTGGCCTTAATACTTTTAATGAATGTTTTTTTTTTTTTAAACCCTCTGTAGTTATGCTCCATGCAAGAGTCATCTGAACAGCAGGAACAGATGAAGAGCATTCTGCAGGAGGCATTTGTGGGTGTACGGAGCGAGTTAAACTCCCTCTGCCCACAGGGGTCTCAGAGCAGCTGCCCTGTCCCAGAGGACTCTCCCGCACGACAGCTCAGGGATGACAGGACTGTGGCCCTTTTGGAGAAATACTCCGAGATGCTCTTGCTGCGGATGACAGAAAAAGGAGCGCATGCTTCGCTTGAGTAACTGTGTGGCATCATGCATCTAATTCGTGTTTGGGTTTGAGCCTTCTAATTGTATAGCTATTGGCCAAAAACCTTTGCAAAGTTCCTAAGGCACCTTTTAAGTTTTTTTTTTTTTTTTTTTTTTNTTAAGTTTTTAAAGAAAAAGAAACTAAACGTGTTAACGCATACTTGGAAGTATTCTTTTGTATACCTTTTGTATACAAGTAAACTTTTTATCTGACACTTTGTACACTACATTTTAATATTTGAGTGTATTTGGTCACATACACTTTAATTAATTTGGTCCTCAAATATTTCTACTTTTAGGCAAGCTTTGCAGAACAGTAAAATGTACAGTTTGAAGCAGTATTACTTTTGACAAGTTTAATGATAAATTGTGTACTGAGGTTTGTTCAAGTTATTTTTTGTTTGAATTGCTATTAGTTCTACACCGTTCCATGCCGTCACAACCACGCAGACTGGCTATGAGGTGTTGCGTTATGTTGAGTGTTCCTTAAAATACTGATGTTTACAAGTTTGTGTGCAAGTGTCAGGCTGTGACTCACAATTGGCTTGTCACTGGTGTGCTATTTATGCTTTGTTGTTGTGCAACCTTTTTTCCTTCCACTAATAATGTATAGTGAACTTTTTAGGATGGCTTTGTAAATGTTTTAATCTTTTTTAACATTAAACTTTGAACAACTGTCTTGCGTTTTTTCTTTTGGTTGTGAAGAACAAGCAGATATACAGTTTACTTAAAGATGTTAGAATATCCTCACATTGTCAGAGAGTGGGATGTTTAAAAACTAAAATGACTGCTGCCTCCTGTGTTTTGTAGGTCATGGCTCCCTAAACAGTCCAAAATCGCACCCTCTTCTGGTGTATTATATCAATTGGGTCATCTGTATTATAGATGATATATAAGTGTTTTATGAGTTTTATTTATTATTTACAGTTATTCTAAAGTCATTAAATTCTTAACCGTTTATGAGGCCTGTGGGTTAGTACTTTCGTAAGTACAGGCAAGTACAAACATTCGTAATATGTAATTCATTTTGGAGCAGATTTCCTACCAAATATAATCCTAATTATTATCCTTGTCATTGTACTCTAACATGTTTCAAAATCCATGTGTGGTGAAATAAGTTACCATGTTGTTACCATATTCATTTTAAATATAACACCACATTTCCTTCCTGATACGATACTAACATATTTTTAGAGAACTAGTAGGTAGGAGAATAAATGTGGAACCCAATATTTAACAATACCAGCTCTTTCCACTTCTGCCCTGGGTGAAATGAAACTTTCTGCGTTTAGTGGTAAACAGTGTCATTCATGGTGTTATTTCTGTTTTGAACCTTGTTTTTTATAAAAATGGTGTTTGTATAGCTGTATTAGACTTTACAGTGTTGGGTGGAATGTGTTATTACCTAACAGCTCTGGCACACAAACGTTCGTTCCTGCAGCGATCTGGGCGGGGCTACACCTGGGGCGTGTCCTTCTGCCCTTTACTCGTCTCATTGGTTAGTACAAAGAATGGGTGTGGCAACACCAGGAGTGATTTAAGCTTATATAATAAAACTAGTACTGAAGTTATTTAATGATTTCAATAGTCTTTTGAAGATATACAACAAAAAGTTTTAATGTAATGTTTATACACGTTACCTGACCTATCAGAAACATCGTCCGGACACGTTGACCACGCCCGTTTTAGTACGTCAAACTGTTATGTTGGACTGTCTTGCTGTTCTTTCCTGCTTTGAGACTCGGTCACTGATTTGTCACGATTACACATCATCAGCGGCAGCTGCAGGCGTGGCGCGTCCATCCATGTGTTTACAGTCGCTGAAACGACTCGTCGAGTCTCCTCCCGCACAGCTGCGCCACAGCTGACTTTTTGCCGCTTTCATGTGCGCTTCGTAAGATTAAAAAAACACTTAAAACTTCCGGATGACGGCGCGGATATCTGCGAATTATGTCTGAGAAAGCAGATTATTGTTATTGTGCTGTTTTGTATAATTATGGCTTCGTCGCATTGCGCGAGAAACTTTGAATTTAAACAGAGCGAAACATGGAAGCGTCATATTATTAAACAGCTGAAACATCGCAACATGACACAGACGAGTTTTTTCCAGGATATTATAGAGTCATGTAAGCTTTATTAATGCTGTTATTATCATTTTACTTATTATAGGCCATGCACTTCTTCCTATTCGAGATGTGATATGTATTGCGTATTGGCACTCAGTGTACATACAGTGCACTCTATGTTTTTATAAACAATCACTTCTGTATTTTATAATACATTTATGATTTGGTTGCATTTGGTTACACTTTACTGTGTCTCATAATATATGAGGTGTTATATTTAAAGGCATGCATTTAAAATACAGTGTCTCACTTATTTTCCTGTTATCCATAAACTTTTTGGCAAGTGTGTGGCCAATCGTGAATCTCTGATTTGAATACATTGAAAAATATGGACATGAATATATACTTTGAGTATAGTTAAGACTATAAAATTTGTGCATTAGAAAGTATTGGACCATTTTGAAATTGTGACATTTCTGTGCAAATGGAAACACTCATTAGCAAACACTTGATGGTGCATGAAAACATTATCAAGACTGTCTGTTTATCAGTTATCATACCTCTGAATATTAAGTCAGTTTAAATATAGTTTCTCTTACTGTTCTTCCCATAGATCATCATCTGCTGGAGAAATCCAAACAAAGGGCCCTTATAACCAAAGGTATTCTGGGAACAGGGACAAGGTAACCATTACATGATAGTGTTATAATACACTTTAGTGTTAAACTTTAACATAACTTGAGGTTGTTACTTTAAAGAGCTTCTGCAACCTGAGGCCTAAATTATAAAGACTCAGTCATAATACGTAATACTATGAAGTTAAATCAGATGTTATATAATATATATATACACACACACACACACACACACACATTTATATATTTCACATATATATATAAAGCAGTCTATAAACTAAAATTGTTAAATTGTAATAAGTGATGGTAAAGAAGTTTTACACAGTATCTCTTTAAACATTTACATTAAGAAAATGAACATTTTTTTGGGGAAAAACAGGTGTGCTTCCCTGAATGTTGTGTGTGAGTGAAAGATATGTTGGTTTGTTCATACACATTTTAATAGCTGAATTTCTTTATCTATACTCTTACATAAACAAAAGTATCAAGTATTGGAGTATCATGTAAATAACAAGGTACATGGATATGGGAATTATTTTATACCATGATGTATGTCAAACCAACAGAAAACATACTTTTTTTTTTATGATTCGTTAATGATGGAATTTTTGTCTTTATCTATATCTCGATTGTAAGATATTTGTTAAAAATTGCTTTATTTGGCCCATGCAGACCTTCACCAGTCCCCTCCTCTGAGGACTCATTGGCTTCTCTCAGGACAACCACTGGTGAGGTAAGAGATAATGAATACAATGGAAAACACCTGCATCAGCAAGCAAAGCATGTCAGGTGGATCAAGCTGTGATAAGTTAACTTGCTGTTATTTCTACCCACAAGTGTGGCAAAATAACATCATAATGGATGTTGCCCTATCAATAAAGATCCTCTGAATCATTTAGTTTTAAAACACATAATTAGACTAGTGAATGTTAACATGCAGATAGGACACAAATTAAGGAAATAAATGTACTGCTTTGCACCTGAAAAGATTGCGGTAGTGTGAATTTCAGGCATAACCAGTTCTTACCCTTCCAGATTCTGCTGTTTACCCCCACAATCTTAAATTTCTATCAAAAAGCTAATTGACACAAAGGTTTTCTGGAAATAAATTTAATAGTATAAACAAGCAGACATCTACATTTTTTCCATTGTCTTCATACAGTAGAACTTTCCTTTGGAAAAATTGAAGCTCTAGCGTTCTAATCCTTTTTTTCTCTGCAGCTTGCATACCAAGTGGTGGAACTGCAGCAGAGAATTCAGATAAAGGAAGCTACACTTGATGAACAACATACCAAGTAAACCTTTTAATTCTCTAATGGCACAAACAGGAAGGACATTAGTCATATCATACCCACAACCCAGTTAAGAAGCTTATTTAACAATAAAAACTGTCTAGCACTAATTTGCTCTAAAATTAAACTTCTGTCAGGCACAAGTCCAATTTTCATAAAATACATTTTTGTTCATAAACTAAATTTGGTTGAGTCACAGTGGCTGTAAATTATTCTATAAACATACACCTCAATACATCAGTGTTACTACCCCGCTGAGTCTGATAGCAGAGGATGATATTTTTCATCAATACAGTTATATTTTTGTTTCTGTTTGTTCTGTTGCTTTCTAGGTATATGGAATAGCCATTTTATAAAAGCATCAAGCCCAGCGAAACCATAATGTATAGTGAACTTAGAACAGCTAAGGAGGTTTTCACCTGTTAACACCCTTAGCTGTTCTAAATTTACTGTAAACCACTGCTTCTTGCGTCTTATTGCTTTAAAAACAACATACAGGCATGAAACACCATGAGGGCTAATAAATTATTATATAATGTTTTGGGTTACCTCTCACTGTAAAGGTGCTTATATGCATGTATTTTGGTCTAGCACCATGGAATGTATCACCAAATTACTTAATGTGCAAAAATGTTGAAATTGTCATTGTAAATCTGGATTATTTATGAAGGGTTTTGTTTGGTTATAAGGCTGCTACAGGTCCAACATCATCTCAGTGTTGTGGCATCAGAACACATTACGCTCCAGGGATGTGTGGCAGAGATGCAAGAAGGGAACGTCCTCCTGAAACAGAAATATGACACGCTGCTGGAGAAACACCGACACATGGAGGGCAAGTATCGTCATGAGAAACTTCGCAGTTCTGAAATCCTGGAGGGCATGATCCAACCCAAGCAGCAGGCTGCTGTCCGCATGAACCATCGGAATGAGAAGAGAGTGAGGTCAGACGGGTGATGGAATACATATCACACGCAGTAATAATCATTTATGCATTACTATCATTCATGCATAGGCTCTCAAAGAATCTGCACATTTTGTTATGTATTCCTGCACATTTACGTTTTCTTCATTTGTTGTGAAACAAAATCAGCTGAATTCTGCAGAATGGATTTTAAGATAGAATGAAAGCCATCTTGGAGTTTTGTGGCTTTTATTCATGTTTGTGTGTTTAAAAGCCATCTATATACACTAATTAGCCATAACATTACAGTCTCAGTTGATGCGAATTTCGTTGATCTCCTAACAAGGCCACATGTTAAGGTCTGGGTAGATTAGATGGTAAGCAAAATCAGTCCTCGTAAGCAACATGTTATATGGAGGAGAAATGGGTGGGAATTAAGGTCTGAATAACTTTAACAACAGCCAAATTGTTATGGCAAGGTGGCTAGGTCGCAAGGTGGCAAAGTATCTCTGGTGAAAATTTACAAACAGTGGTCCGAGGATTATCAAACCGGGTGATGGGTGCCCAAGGCTCATTTTTGTACGAGCGCAACAAAGTCTATCCCGTCTGGTCAGAGCCAACAGAAGGTCTACTAAACCACACAGCATTTTAATGATGGTTATGGGAGGAATATGTCTCTGTTGCTTATGGGGCTACATAGATGCAGATCAGTCAGAATGCCTATAATGACCACCATCGAAGGTGCATACAATGGGTAAGCAAGCACTGAACTGGACTTTTGAGCAGTGAAAGAAGGTTGTCTGGTTCAATCAGTCCTATTTTCTTTTACATTACATGAATGGCTATGTACATGTGCATCCTGTTCCCTGGGGAACTAATGGCACCAGGATGCACTGTGGGGTAGGGCTTCTCAATTATGGGAAAAAAAATAATTGCGATTATTTTGGTCAATATCGAAATCACGATTATTTAACGTGATTACTCATTGACTTTGGAAATATTTCATTTATTGCTTTTAAAAAACAGCGAACGTGAAATTTTCCTTCATCCCTTCCTTTCACTTAAAATAGCTGAATAAGTAAATACTAAGATGTCCCGTATAAGAATTTCGGCGCAGGATTGCGAGGAATGCACGTAATTTAAACCATTCCCGTTTAACTTTTATAATGCAAGAAATTCCCGCACAAATGTATTTGCTTCATTTGCTTCATCAACAGACGCGAAAAAGAAATCTCCTGCTTACTGATATTCATCATCTCTCACGTAACAGCAGACATGCGCGTGTCATTCGGAACACATGACAAAATAGCAGAACGTAATATGGTAAAATTATTTTAATAATAATCGTTTTTTGTCGATATCACTGTTTGTGTGATCGTTTGGAGCCAAAATCGAAATTTGATATATTGCACAGCCCTACTGTGGGATAACAATAAGCAATGAGTGTGATGCCCTGGGCAATTTTTGGCTGGTAAACCCTGGGACATAAATTTGACAGGTTTTTCCTAACAAAACATTGTTGCATGCCAGGTATATATTTTTATGGCAATGGTGTTTCCTTGTTCAGGAATGGTTTGGTGAACATGATCCAGGGTTAAAGATACTGCCCTGGCCTCATACACCCAGTTGATGCCAAAAATCACTCAGAAAAATTTGTTCTTCGAAAAGCTAAAACATGTCCCACAATTTATACTATTTATGATCTAAATTTTCAATACTCCAAATACTGTTTCAGGCCACACTACTGTATGTGATATCTGATAGCAGGGATGATACACAACAGTGACTGCCATGTTTGTTCAAAAACGGGCTTAGAAGACAGTTAGGGTAAAAAATGAATTGGTATTTTATTAAACACCAGAGGCAAAATTGCTAAGCTCACAAACATTGATACTATACAATTTTTTTAAACCAAAAAGCTAATAATACATACACACCACATCCTCCCAGATAACATTTTTTTCTTCTTTAACAGGGCCAGAGAAGCCAGTCTTCACAAAGAGCTCCAGATGGCTGCCAGTAAAACAGTGACCATTTACGAGTAAGTGACCAAAGTAAATAGTGAACCCTGGAACCGACTTTACAAACATAATGAGTTATTTGTACCCAGAGGTCATTAGAAATTACCAGATCATAAACATTTTCTTGTGGGGGATTTCCAGCTAATGATTCCAGCAAATAAGTATAGGTTGATATGTCTTAGAAACTCATGGTCTCCAGGGCATAGAGATTGCTTGGTTGCATCTTTTAGATGCTAATTGAAGTCAAGTGTGACACTATAATGAGCTTTGAACAACATCATAAATTCAATATGGACATAACTATTAGAAAATTAGCATGACGTACAGTCACCTTTATCATTGCTGTATTGTGTTTATCCAGACAGTCAGGAAATACGTCACCTCAAAAATCATCACCACCAAAATGTGAAACTTCAGAGACGTTGGAAAGATGCCATACACCAATTTTCAGGTAAAAGAAG
>JAZGTK010010201.1:0-16582 GCA_036877625.1 Ambastaia sidthimunki | reverse complement strand
ACTGAATAGAAAGAAAGGGCGAAGAAAGAAACAAAAGTGCCAAGAACAGCAATATCATTACCATATCCATCACACAACCCCCTTTAAACACACCTGATAAAAGCTTTTCAAAAGCAAATGAACAGCACTGCGCTCACCTTGCCCCCTAGGGCAATATGCACACACCGCAAAGCGGTGGGTGAGAGGGAAAACATGGCAAATAGCAGAACGAGTACTAGTTTACAGTGTAGTATCCTTACCAACCGTTTTTTTCACATGGCTGGAGAGTTTGAGGATAATTTGAGAAAGTCCGCTCGGTTACCACGTCGCTGTAGTTTCCGCCCCGTCGCTCTGTCCCAGTGATGCGGACGCCCAGCACTCTTCTGATGTTGTTTTGGACCTCGTCTGCTCTAGATGCTCCGCTTTGGAAATGCATTTCAGAGTAAGTCGTTATTTTGTTTTTCTTTGACCTCTTAACACGCTCAGTCATCTGTTTTGAACGTTTTTAGGTAAAAAGTGATTTACGTAACTTACGTACCGCCAATGATGCTCTACACCGTTTTAAACACTCAGCTTACATAGTTGTAATGCTGATACAATTAAGTGATTTATTTTGGATTTGAATTTAGTTGTAGTAATTTTGCTTCGTGTGCTTTTTAGGCATATAATTATAAATATAAATGGTTAACTATGCAGTGCACCAGAAGTGTTTTGTGTCCAGCAATATTTCTTTAATTGTTAATTATTGTTGTAAGTTATGTAAGGAGCAGAACACCAGAAGAGATGAGGTTGTGACTATTTAGGTGAACCAGTTAGGTTCAGGAAACACTGTGTTTGTAATGTGTTAATGTGTATGAAGGTGAGCTTGTGTATGATTTGTACGTAAACTCCACCCCCTGTGTCCTGACCAGCAGACCTACTTCAGCCTGTTCAGAAGATGTTTCCTCAGTGAAGCTACCTGTTCATTGAAAGTCATCGCATCTATGAAGTGAACAGAATTCGGGTCTGACTGAGGTCTGGCTTCTTGGACATAGATTAAGGTGAGTCCAGAACAAAATCTGCATTATTCACATTAATCAAAATGTTGAATCACTTCCTGAACAACATATGTGTGAAGAAGGCTTTGTTCCATGTCTCAGAATTTTGCAAGAAGGTAACTCATTTTGCTACAAGTAGTTTATTCTCATGTGACACCCAAAAAGACACAGATGCTCTGAGAGTGTCTCCAGCAGGACGTTCGTGCCGGGAGAATTCTGCTCTTGTGTCTTTGTGCTGCAAGGACCAGACAAAACAACAGGCCTTTTCTAAAACTATGCTGAGACAAATGAAGAGCCTATCTCTCTCTCTCTCTCTCTCTCTCTCTGTTCCTCTCTCCCTATCTCTATCTATCACACACACACACATACAGCCAGTCATTCTTTTAACATCCAACTGGAGTGGTAAATAATACCTAGGTTACATGCTCTCCACACTTTTACTCATGTTTATGTTAACACATTGTTTAATCTGTAAGACCGTATGAGCATTTTGTTTTCATAATACATTTTTGCACACTGTATACTTGCTTGTTTTGTCATATATATGTTGCTGTGTTTAAATGAGTTTTGATTTGCTGGTTTTTCCTTTGTGGGATTTTGCCTTTTGTGGATTTTTGAACTCCTGTACCTGAAACAGGAAGCTGTGAGGAGATGAAGGACCAGAAGAAGACGGGAACGAACATGTCCAGCAAGAGTTTGGAGAAGAATGAAGAACTGAAACAGCCGGCGGTGGCTCCTGATGGTGGATGGGGCTGGATGATTGTGGCTGCTTGTTTCCTTACCACCGTTTGCACACGTGGGGTCACTAGGTCAGTATATGGCTTCTCCAGAACAGATTCGTGTTTTCCCAGACAGGTGTGCTCAGGTGTGTTACGTCATCTCTTGTGTTGTCAGATGCATGTGACATTAAGTGAAAATGAAAACTGTGGAACTGATTTTGGTGTGTTGAGTGGGAATAAGTGGAATATCATCACCACGGTGTATCATTTGGAAAAAAATCAACCAAAAAGAAATCCTGATAGTTTGTGTTTTTAAAAGTTAACCATGCAACATTGTACTTATTGTTTCATTAAGGCAGGAAAACTACCTCAGGAAAATTATCCTGTAAAAGCTGTTTTTGGGATATTGATAAACATACACAGACGTGTACTAAAACAACAGTGCTGCTAAGAACTTTATCTCTCAAATGTGCCCTTTCCATTCGGATTGCAGGTGCGTGTCCATCTTCTTTGTGGAATTCCAGACATATTTTTCCCAAGATTATTCTGCAACTGCATGGATTCACTCTTTGCTGGACTGCAGTACAATGCTGTGTGGTGAGACTCATGTGAAAACAGAAATGTCTCTAAATAACGAATCTATGACTATGAGGTCTGAACTGATTCACTCTATTGATTTGGAAAGCACTTTGTTTTCAGAAACTCTGTGCTAAAAGGTTCATAGTACATAGTCCAGTCAGAACAACATTATACTTGCAGCCAGTTGGAGAACATTCACACAAACACATTTTTATATTGTTGTAGTGGCCTTGATATGTGGCATCCCTATTTTTGTCTTTGACATTAGTTACTTTTAACAGATACAAAATACTAGTTCTTACCAGTCAGACTGTTTCAGCATACATTTGTTTAACGTTTTAATATAAACACAAAGCATGAATCCATCTAAAAACACACTAGTTATAAAAGGGAAAACTATCAAAAATAGTGTTTGATTTGTGATTATTGTCTAAAAAAATGTATTTCGTTTTATTTAGCTCTAGCACATTCTCCCCTCCCCTGTCTCTCTTTCTATAGCTCCATTAGGCAGTTATATAGGGAACCGCCTCTCCTCTCGTATAGCTATCATGATTGGTGGGCTACTTTCCTCTGTTGGCCTGGTCCTCAGTTCATTGGCTACCAGCCTGGAGTTTTTATACCTTACACTGGGTATTCTTACAGGTTAGATACAGACACACACACACACACCTATGTGTTCTCAACACTGTAACATCAATCGCATTTTTACTTACATCAAACTGATACATTACATTTGCACGCTAACCCTCCTAATTTCCTGCACAGGTGTTGGATTCGCTCTCAGCTATACGCCTGCGATCGCCATGGTGGGTTCCTACTTCAGCGAGAAAAAAGCTCTGGCTTACGGGATCTCTATGTCGGGAAGCGGCATTGGAACGTTTATCCTGGCCCCCGCTGTGCAACTCCTCATCGAGTATTTCTCCTGGAGGGGGGCTCTGCTCATCTTGGGGGGGCTGGTCTCCCACCTGTGCATCTGCGGAGCCCTTATGAGACCTTTGGGGGACCGAAGTAAAAAGCAGAGGAAGATAGATTTGGAGGAGGGCAAAAAGGTGGATTTGTTAAGCGTGAAACAAGCAGATGCAAAACTCAAAGCGGAACTGAATGCACAAGATATCAGATGTTCAGGAGAAAAATCAGAGAAGGAAAAATACATGGATGCAGATACAGACGGTCTGCGCAGAGATGGAGAAAAACAGATGGTGGCAGATGAATCCAGGCCCTTTGATACAGAACAAACCCACTCCAATGAAAAGCTTAAACATGAGCAGAACCTCTCAGAACATTTAGACACTGTAAACACAAGCATGAATAAATTGAACAAAGGTCTGATGCTCCAGAGCTCCAGTACAAACCTTACAGACCAAGTTTTAGTACAATCAGGTGACTCACATTTGGGCTGTTTGCCCACCGACCGGGAGAGCGTAACAATCCCCGAATCAAAGTCTCAATCAGTAGCAAACATTAACCACACCGCTGTGATACAATCAAAGGTGGCAAACACAAAGATGCTGCACGAGTCCAGCCACAGTGTTTGTGCTAACATAAGAGATACAGTATCGAGGGAAACTTCCTTCCTGTTGGTACCAGACTTCCTGCTGTTGTTGGTGTCCTTCTTGTTCCTTGCGTACGGTTGCAGCGTGCCATTCGTTTATCTTGTGCCGTATTCCCTGGGCGCAGGTGTCAGTCCTCAGCAGGCACCATTGCTTGTATCTATACTTGGAGTTTCGGGGATTGTGGGTACCATCACTTTTGGCTGGATTGCGGACAGAAAGTAAGCTTGAGTTTCTGTGATATAATTTTCCCATAACTTAAGTAAAACATTTTAGATATATAAACGCTTACACGTGCCCTAGAAGTCAGTTATAGCCATATTACTTCACAAGAGGCCACACATAACAATAAGCGAATTGTCTTTAGACCAGTTTTAACATGCACACTAAATGTCAAATGGTTTAGGTCTTTAAATGTTTTAGACTTAACCCAGATTTTTGCTTTGTATGCATGTGTAGGTGTTTAAGGCCGTATAGGATGGTGAGCTACATGTTGGCAGTGGGGTCAGAGGGTCTCAGTTGTCTCTTCCTGCCTCTGCTGAGAAGTTTCTCCCTGCTGGTGCCATTTTGTCTTTTCTATGGTTACTTCGATGGAGCTTATGTGGCGCTGATCCCTGTGGTGACCTCTGACACGGTTAGCTCCACCCACCTGACATCAGCGCTGGGAGTGGTTTATTTTCTTCATGCCATCCCCTACCTCATCAGCCCACCCATTGGAGGTAAAGGGAACTGTTACCCTCATTCAATCACACTCACTTAAACAAAATTGTTCTTATTACACAGCAGCAAACACAAGTATGCACACATAAATACACTATTTACACCTACATTTAACTACATTTTTGATGAGGTAGGATGAGAAAGCCTCTCACTGTCTCTATCTTTCTCTCTCTCTCAGGTTGGTTAGTGGATCAGACAGGCTCCTACACAACTACATTCTTCCTCAGTGGAATCTCTCTGATCTCCAGTGCTGTTATTCTGGCTGCTGTCAGATTCATCCTCCATTGCAGCAGAGGGCGCTGTTGCTTAAACTGACCCAAAACAAGCTACACAAGTGACTTTCAAACCATTAACCAAACACAAAAACAGTCGCCTTCAGAAAACATTCAAGTGTCATAAAAGTGTCACCTCTAGAGTCACACTTTAAAAAATAATTCAGAAAATGGTTTGATAAACATTTTTATTGACTCTGTTCATGACCATAAACAGGACTCTAAAATATCTAAATCACTATCAGGGGAACCACAATTATTTATCTGTAAACAGCATCAATCTGCAATTCATAAAATGTGTTCATAGTGAGCATAGATCATGGACAAAAGTCAGTGATACTGACTGTATACTGTCCCGTTAGGCTTTTTAAACAAGAAATAAATTAGACAATGCTAGTCTTAATTTTAATTCTTACCATACAATGGTTCTGGTTTTGAGCAATACATGTGTCCTGGTGTTTGTATTGTTTGTATTTACCTTAGAAAATGTAAGAAATTATGTTTGCATTCAAATGCACAAATACTCAAAACACATTAGCTGTGAAACGAAGTTTATTTCACATAGAAATCAATGGTTTAAAACTACTGAATCAATTACCATTATATTGATATGGAATCAGTTTCCATTTTTTCCTAAAACTCAACTACAACACACACATGTACATTTTCAGACACAAGCCCCACATACACATTTCCAGACATTTTTTCCAAAGAAAACGGACAACAACGTACCTTAAATTACGTGCTAAAAACAATGTGCGTAACAATTATGGGTTCAGGAACGTCACAAATAAATAGCTTTTTGTGTATATACATAACAGCCACACAGAAACTGTTTACAATATGGTTTTACTGTTATACAGTAGGTCAAAACAGAAACTCTTTTTTCCAAATAAACTTAAACATAAGTTATACATGCAATGACAAGTGTACAGAATGACAGACTAAAATAAGATTCAGTTACTTTCTGTTTACAGATTAGTCTGACAGTTTTGCTCTCACAAATGACTTCAGAAATCTCTACCTAAAATTCTATTACAACTTTCTATTACTTTCTATGGCCTGTATTCTTTTTATTGTTTATCCTGGGATTTGAGCTGAAGTCATCCAAGTTGTTGCCATACATTAAAGTGCTGACCACAAGGCTACAGCTCTGACAACCTTATCTTATTTTGAGGTTTTGAGGTTGAGTATATTTTTGACACTTTATTTTACACTTATTTTACAGTCACTGTGTAGGCTGTATCCTGTCCTTTCTCAACAATTTGTATAATCTCATCAGCTGTTTTGTTGTGCTTTAACTCTCGAAGCGTTTTGATGAGAGTTGGGTAGGCTGTATACAAACCCTGAGTCTCACACCATCCCTGAAGGAGTCTGTACGTCTGTTCCTTCACATCCTGTGGGTGGTTCTGTTCATGTTGATCAATTTCAGCTTGATGCATGCCAGTGTGCCGGGCAACATTCTTCATCTTTTTTAGGTCAAGAATGGAAGCAATGTCTTGTAGGTAAGTGTTTAGGTCAACATCTAAACCGAGAGGATTAATTCATTAATAATATTTATTCCTTGTATTTATATTATTTAAATTGAAATCATTTAAACATACCTTTTAGGAGTGGTTTCTACATAGAAAATAGAAAAAAACGATACATTACTACAAAGGCTTGTAATATATCAGATTAATTATAAACATGCAGTTTCACTGTAGCACCACAAGGGGTGCGATAACATTTTAGAACGGAAGTAAGTACCTCTACTTGTGGATTCTCCCTATTTGTTTGTTTAAGACGAAGCTTTTTCTTCCTCCATAGAAAATAGACAAGCAAAGCAATACCAATAATGATGAGAAACGGCACCAAAATGCCAGCCACAATATTCCCTAAAACACACAAGCAGCCACAGATCACTATTCACCATTCTTTGAGAAGTATTTTGTGTTTATATTGGAAAAGCATTAAGAGTAATATATTTAATCATTGCTATAACTGCATGAAGAAAAACACATGGGGCAGGTTCATTTTAACTTTTACTGCTAGATATATATATGATATAAACTGTGCTTGTAGCTTGTATCAATATTTTTACCGGTAGTCCCTTTGACATCCTTGCAGACTGTGTTGTTTGTAGCTGTGCATGGTGCTTTCACCCCATGTTCCTCACACCTGTTGAGTGAATAACAGGAAAACAGAGAAAAGGCAAAATGATTTGTTAAAGATTTCAAGCATTTAGAGCATTTAATACTGGAAATATAGATCTTTGAGGAACTGTGTCTGTATTGATGCTCCCTCTAATGTTTGTTTTTACTGAAAAATGTGTTTCTAATGGGATAAACTTTGGTAAGCAAATATTTTTATGCAGATTTTCTGCACTGAAGCAACACTAAAAGCTTGTACAACCGCACATATGTGAAGCTTAACGTTCTCAGAACATTAGCTTACATTCTGTAAAAGTTCTTAAAGTTATTTTAAAAAGTTCTTGCAGTTACATTAGTAGAACATTATATATCATACATGTATATATCAAAAAGGTGATAATTGAAAGAATTAAAATGTTACAGAATTAAAAAATTTTGAATAATGTTCTTCTAACCAAGCAATAACCTTAATACAATGTCTAAACAAACTGGACTCTTTGAACGTTCTTAGAACTTTAAAAAAAATTCAATTTTTAAAGTTTTTGTAATTTAACGAAAACACTAGGGAAACGTTTTTACATTCTCTCCTTTATAACTTATTAGCCTATATCTTCCCATGCAGACACACAAAAATCTGCCCAGGTTTGTTTTACTTACTTGTCACACGGGTAACAGGTCCTGCACAGGTCGCCTTTGTCACAGTAATGATTCTCTGTACATGTGCAGACAGTGTCAGAATACTGTGTACATTTTTTCTCCATCTCCATGTTGGCTGTTGTAGTATAAACACAAGGTGAGAAAGCAGAAACATAGATTGAGATATTTATTTAGCCTTGGGGTTAAATATGGGCAACTCACTTCCTTTTAAAAATTCCTGGTTTACATTTACAGTTGAACCTAAATGTCTTATGGCTGGTAAATGTATAGGAAAAGTAATAATTAAATAGCTAAGATGTTAAGACCTACCATTAGCCATACAGGTTTTACAGGGCTGGCATTGGTCAGCACTGTTTGGGTGGTTCATAAAGGAGCCAGATGTACACAATTCACATTTTGTATCAGTGTTTTCTGTGCACTGAACTGAGACGCTGTAGCCTGAAAACACATCATGATATTAACATAATTTTGAAAAACGTTGCGTGTTATAGTTTTTAAATGTAGTAAATTAAAATTAATTAAAAGCTAATAACTTGTTATAGAAGTGTACAGATTAGATGTTCCATAAAACATTATTTAATCCTGTTATTAGTAGCTTTACCAAAAAACTGACAGTCCTTAGTAGGTCATTAGAAAATTTACTATGGTTTTCTTGAAGTGCAAGTGTAGTAACCACATATTTTTGGTGGATTGATTACCATTTGTATAACCACAGTTTACTACAAATACTATGGTTAAACTATGGTTGCTGTAGCAAAAACATAGTTAACTTGTGGTTACCATGGTTTAACTATAGTAAGCATGTTTTATATTTTATTTGTAGTAAAACCATAGTTAATTTCCGTAAGGCAGAACATATCAAAATCAGAATTAGCTTTATTAGCTCGGACACACAAGGAATTTGTTGTGGGGGTTTTTTAAGGTGCTCTTGGTACATACATACATACATATCTATGCTGTCTATATATCTATAAATATATATCTACTTTCTTCAATATATGAACAACTGTATAGCAAAACGATAATTACGTTGCTATGTAAACAATAAGGAACATGTTTGAAAACATTAGATCTCACCGGAGGGACACATGCAGCAGGATTTCCCCTCATGCTCGTATGTCCCGTATTCACAAGACCCGCGTCTCCTGCGCATCAGCCGGCCTGACGAACCTACAGCGATGATCTAACACACACAAAACTGTGTTTAACAGACAGAAAATATGAAATCAACAAGTATTTTTAAAGCTTTTTTGTTAACCATTAGTAGATTAAAGTTAATAAGATAAACAAGATGAATCGGCCATTAGCGAAAACGAAAGCGAAAATTTCCCCCCTGAATTCCAATTCATTCCGTAAAGTTTTTAAACGAGATGAATTGGTTCATTTCTTCATTTAGTTAAGGTTTGTTATTTATAAGTTTTAATTAATCTAAATAAAAATCTAAACAGTTTCGATATAAAGACCGCCCGACAAATCCGTAAGAAAGTGACTCTCCCGTATCCGTTTTTTTCGATCCGCTTTTTTCCATAGTTTTCCACATAACAGGTAGATGATATGGATGTACTTACCAAACAGCACAGACAAACGAGTTTGTAACAATACATTTTCATTATTAGGTGTCGTAGCGGCATTCACTATGAAGCAGTGTGTGGAACTGCCAGAAAACGAAAGTGTGGTTCAAGAAAATACAATAGTGGTACGAAAACAAAAAGCATTAGCCCGTATTCATAATACATAGTGTTCCTGTCTTTAGGGGGTGCTATTCAGCTCAGAAAGTCCAACCCCCTATTGAGTGGTATTTAAATATTAGGAAAACACGTTGACTCTAGTCGTATATTGCCTTACTGCAGACATTTGTATACTATAAAGTACACTCTTTTAAATATATAATTTACAAGGATGAGCATTTGACTTACAACTAGAAACACGCCTCACGTCTCTGTTTTTTTAAATCCATTGTTTATTAATCACTGATGAGAAAAAACGTAAGCTGAAAATAGGGGGAAAATATGACATAGAAAAACTTTAACGACCACTTATTTTAAAATGCACAGTGAAATAAAGTCAGAATTATTTAAACCCATCGCATTTGACCAATAACAGTAAGGTCCGACAGATTAAGCCACGCCCGTTTTACGCTACACTTAAAGGGAAATGCCAGTCTACTTATTTTCTTTCAGTGTTTAGGAAGTACCCAACTTTTTGAGATTTGGAAACCTGCCGTGACTTTTGTGTTGGGATCACATTTTTGTAATTAGTCAATAAAATCTAGATTTAAACCATTAAATATCGCATTGGACAAGTGGTTTTTGACCAACCTATTTGCAACCTATATGCATGTGCATGAACCTGTGCTCTTTTGTGGGCACAGGTTCACAGGTTTTGTGGTTGTTTTCTGCGGAAACTGTGTTAAACTCTAGGTCTCTTTGTTTGGGTGTTGACAATTTCAGAAATGCTTATTGGTTGTAGGAGGGCAAGATAGTCATTACAAATCAACCCTTACATGTCTGAAGTGTAAACTGTTCTTCACAAAGCAGGAAGTTTACAGGAAGTTTCGTTCACAGATTGACTCTCAGCTGTGTGACACACTTTCTGTAATTTTCTTATTGGTTGAGCCCCTGCTGTGCATTATGGTTTGTTTGACTTCTGCTTTGTTACTGGCAGATGGCACCAGAGTACAATACAAGACATTTCTCTCATACGATTACATATGTAGCTCACATCACACACAAACATTCACGTAACACACCAATTGAGTGTACATGTAACATTTACAGAGCACAGCATTACTGTAACAACACACAATAGACATTTAAGCCAGAAATGTGTGTCTGATTGTTCATTTAAGAAATAGGGAAGCAATTACAGTAATCTCAACACATTTTCTTATATAGAACAACTAGCATCTTTTTGCAGGCCGTACAGCTATGCACGTTCAGAGATTTCTCACCCCTTTTGCACATGTAGCAATATGGTAATACGTAAACCACATGACCAACCTTGATTCTCACCTCACCCAGTTTTTGCCACCCTTTATTCATTCTTCTCAGTTGCCGTACTGAAATAAAGAACCGTCAGATAAAGCTGTTGGCCTACGTGACAAGAAAAAATACAGACACATAAGAACACAAAAAGACAAGGTTTCAGTTTTTGGATAGGAAATCTTACACAGACATAATTCTGTCCTGCTAATTTGTATTAAAGTTTAAGGAGAAACTGTTGGCTCTTATATGACAGTGCTTAAATACTAGCAGTCATATAAACACTGGCTCCAATTTCTGTCATTTTCCTTGTATTTTCATAGTTTTTTTAGCATCTGATTGTGCAGATGTATTTAAATGGCTCTAAATATTTGAAACTGGGAATGTGTGTGTATGTGCATGGAGTGATGCAGCTATCAGCATCTGTTTGTCACGGGTCATTAAAACGTGTGTGTGTGTTTGGATCATGATGTGTTAATGTGTCACTTCAACAAAGACGGAGAAGGTTTCTGAGAGGTTTTGATAATCTGGGGTCAGCGCTAAGCCATTTCAAACCTCTTTATGATTGCCTTTGTGCGTGTATGAGCTGTGTGACAGTAAGCCGGGTTCACAGAAAGGACACACTCCTCAGCGCTGATATGAGAAGTGCTGGTGTCTGTTATCTGAGCCCCGTATTAATTTGGCCGTGACGAATGTTAGCCCAGTCTAGCACAGCCGATGGTCTCAGGCGAAAACATGCCATAATCCTCTAATCCTTTTCTCTTGGGATTCTGTTCAATCAACTGCTCTTTAAAATGAAACAGCATACACACACACTCTCTTAGAATACAAACGTCCATACATTGCCAGACTCTCCTTTCTTTCCCATACACAAACATGTCTTCTAGTAACTCAGGAAATTAAACAGTACAGACATACATACTATTTTCATATATTCTATTGGATTCAAATAATGCACTTAATACAAGAGGTCGTATTTGTTCTGACATCAAAGTTAGTGTCATCCACAAATCACAATCATAATGTTTGACAATAACAGACTTTAAAGGGAGAGTTCACCCAAAAAAATTAACATGTTACCATCATTTACTCACGCTTCTGTCATTCCAAACATGTTTGGCTATTTTTTTTTTGTGGAATACAAAAGTAGATATTTTGAGAAATGTCTCAGTGGTTTAGTGTCCGTACAATAGAAATGAATGTGTACTTCAAAATACCTTTCGTGTTCCTCTGAAGCAAAATTACACCAATTTGGAACGACACAAGGGTGAGTAAAGTTTTTTTTATGTGTGGGTGAACTGTCCATTCAAAGTCGATTTGAGTCAATAGGTTAATCCTTGAATTTCAGTTAAAATGCTATAGTTACTGGGGGTAAAAATGCAGTACATCCCCCTAATTCTCTGTTTAGCTCCTTTAAAGAAACGCAGAACTGCCAACCAAGCCAGTTAATCCCCACTTCCTGTTTCACTATGGGTCTAATCCAAACATAGCACATCTGTGCTCCAAACTGCAAGTTTTTGCCAGATTAGTTTTGTACTGCCCAACAGTGTTGATGAAGGGTTGTCAGATTTACCCCATACTTCCCAAAACGAGAAACAGAATGACTACAAAATGAATTTTGTGGGCACAATTTGGAAATTACATAAAAAGGGTTATAATTTAACTGAGTTAAAGCAACTGGAATTTCCAAACATACAAATCAAAAGGCTGCACAAAGCTGCTCTTAAAATGAGAATTTCTCAGAAATATACACAAGAGCTTCTAACAGGGCACAACGGTTGCCAGATTGTCATTGCATTGCATCAGCAAGAAGTTTTAAGATGTAAACTGGAGGCGTATCTGTTCACAGTCACTGAACCGCTTCCTGATGAAACAGAAACTGTGCTTGCCGACAGAGGAGGACAAGCCCCTCATTGGTCATTCAGAAATCGTTTCTATGGCTCCCTGATGGGCAACCAATTACAGTGAAGCAGAACAGTTCCAGTCTCCATCATTACTGGGTGTAAGTTTAGTTTGATGTTTTTATCAATATCAAGCTAGATGTATGGAGAGGGCAAATTTGCATGAGAAAGGCAAATATATATAACGTCTTTATGAGATTAATTTTGCCTCGAAGTCCGTCTCTAATCCCATGACTGAAGAAAACACCATATGCAAAAAAAGTCACATTACTGCTACAATTAAATGAACAATACTTCTCCCACGCTAATTCACAGTAAGATTAATATTAATTTCTACAGTAACAAGCAAAATGCTGTATAGTCCTAAGTGTCCTATAATAAAAATAAATAGCCCTAAATAGCTGCCTAAACAAACATCTGGTTCAAACCCCTGAAGCAATGAGCCTAAACTCAGCAAGGGGCTCTGCATCATTTATCAATCTAAAAATATCTTCATCAAACAGGAAACCTAAAGAGAATCCCATTTCAGATAACAAAACGTGACAGTATTAATACAGTTTAACAGCATAATCAGTAACCCATAAGTGGCTATATAAAAGATGATCTCCCATTTCAACCAAAAACATGTTTTTAAAGCATGAAACTGGATGCATGAGCAAGTGTTCTAACACAGAAATAAAGACACCACAATGCCAGTTTGAGGTCTGATTTACCACATTTGCGAACTGATCTCAGACGACCGTTTAAGAGAGTTCTGACACTTCTGTTTAATAAAAACACATCATATAGCATTTATTAAACATGGACACTGACTCCAATGACATGCACACCAATTTGTCCTTTAAATGTTGAGTGTTAACATTATTGCAAACACTGGTTCCCTGCGCTTGTGTATTATATTTTTTATTATCTTAGGATAAAAAAGGAAAAAAAAATAAAGAAAAAACATCGACAATTACATGGGATGTCGTGTTTCTCTGCATAATTTATCGTTATACACAGTGGGGAGGTGGAGAAGGGTGGGGTTCGTGAGGCTAGGAGAAGGAATACTGGCACACTGCAGCCTTTGTACAACAGCCTGAAGGACTACGTATCCCAGCACACCTTGCGCAGGAAGGGGTCAAAGGTCTTTGCGCCTGCAGACAGCACATGAAGCATTCACAGTACGGAGGGAAAGAGCGAGGGAAGGGGGAGAGACTGATTGCAGCACTGGCCTGGGTAAAGACAGGGAGAAGGAGGGATGTGTGGTCTGCTCTGCCTCTCTCCTCCACTCCCCTCTCCTCGCCTGATTGCCTAGATTTTTATCGTCTTTGACACAAAAAGGGATTTTATATACACAGAATAGCTACAGGACCCTCCCTCCCACCTCTGACGACGATGTCATTATCCACACAAGAATCTCATCAACCAAAATGAAGTAAAACAATGTATTGGTCAGGATATTTTAAAGGATGACATGACAGGAACTGTCCTCGAGCTGTTGGAGGGATACAGGGGGAGGGTCCTTCTCTCTTCAGTTTATTTTCAAGTTTTCTCCTTGTTTTATTTCACTGGTGTTGGTTGGTTTGTCTTGGTTTTGTCCGGTATGTTTGTTTGTTTTTGTGTGTGTGCAGATGCCAAGCAAAAAGTGTTCAGACTTTCGTTATCTGTGCGTGCTGTTCCTCATCGAAAGGTTCGTTTTCCGGGTCGGAATCAGTGGTGTCGGAATAGCGGTAGTGATCGGGTTCATTATCACTCACATCTGGAGTGACAGAAGTTGAAGTGCTCGCTTCTGAGTGTGAGGGCTCCTCTAGAGTTCTGGTAAAGTATAATTTTACCTAAGACAAAAGAGAAAACACAGTGATTATAGGGTTATCTCTCTTAAAAAAATAAAAAAATAAATATATATGAAACAATATAAAGATCTTCATTTTCATAGCTCATATTGTGAACAACATCAGGCCAGTGTACAAGAATATTGTCACAACACACAACAAGAATACTTGGTAACACTCAAAGTTTTTTTGCCCTGCCAAAGAAAATAGTTGCAAAATGGCCAAGCAGGGTGATACAAACCGTACATTATATCAGCACTCCAGGAAATCTGCTTGTCCAATCAAATTAGAGGATTGGAAATAACCCAGATACTACCGCAGTGTTTCAGCTGGCCATGTAATCTCAACATGTTGAGGTGAGACAACCCACTTGATGTAAACTTAAACTACTTTTACTGGGTTACTAGTAAGACTAGACTGGTCATCTCATGATTTAAACTGTGATTTTCATGATTTTAAACAAAAGTACGATCCATTTCTTTATGTACAATCTTTTAACTAAAAAATTACAGCAGATCTTTAAAACAGAAGAAAAACAAGCGTGCTTTAAAGACCCCATTCTTAGGCAGAAAACAATGAGCAAACACGATTCCATACAATCTATGTGTATCTAGTTTTCAGCTCAGTGTAACGGTTAAATGAGGCATGTTATTAATGAGGCAAAATAAAATGAGGCAAGAAAAAAAACAGCTCAGTACTGAAAGGTGTCCCCTCACCTTGAAGTTGGGTGAGAAATACCGGTTAGCTTTATCTTTGTTGGCCTTATCAAGGTCGTTTTTCATTAAGGTCAGTATCAAGTAATCTTTATCTCCATCAGCCATCGCTGCTCGCTCTCCTCCCCATTCTGCGCCTGTCTCCAGTCCTCCTCCGACCCCTCGCTCCCTCTCTCGTTCCCTTTCCCTCTCAGCCGGAGAGCTCTGGCTTTGAGAGGAGACGCTGTCCACGTCATTGACCACTGACCCGTTCTCCACTTTCTCCGCAGCTTCCTCGGGGCCCGGAATGAAGAACGTGTTTACCCAGAAGTGGAACATCTTATCCTGCACACCCACACAAGCACACAGGAAAGGTTTACATTTGGGCATTAAGTGGCCGTAAATAGCCAGTGTTTACAAACACAAATACACATTTCAACAACTGCACTTATAAACACATTTATATAGCACATGGAAACACAAACAGACATGCTGTGTTGGAACAAAGTCATTTTAAAGAACAGAGTTTTAAGAGAAAACAAAAAGATAACAGTAAAGTTGTTAAACCAAACAGGCCAAAGATGTACAACAATAGAAAAACCACAAACCACCAGAAGGCATCGCCTCGCTGCTGCCATGGCAACCGTCACTACAATGCTGTGGTATGGTGTGTCATCAAAGACAGAAGGTAAAAAGATAACCAGAGATAACTTACCTTCTTCATCATTTTGCTCTGTTTGTGAAAGAATTCCACTTTGATGTCACCACAAACAGGAAGAGGCTGAGGAAACTCGAAGATCATGTGCTTTTCTTCCCTCCGTGTGTGGGCTGGATTTGACGTGTGAATTTTTACCTTCAGCTGATACACAACGAACTGAGGATCTGTTTGAGAAGAGACGGGCAGATGGAGACAGTGAGACAGAGAGGAAGAAGAGATGAAATGGAAAGAATAAAGATCAATGGAATTAAAAACATTAAACAAAAGCAACAAGAAAGGATGTATTGAAACGAGGGGAAAAAAGAAAAGGTAGATCTGTGTTAATTATCAAGTGAAATAACTCCTCCCCCAGCTCTGACATCATCAGGCAGAACATGTCAGTGATTAGTAACAGAGTTGGTGCAGAAGGACAGTCAGCTAACAGAGGCGACCTGAGACCCATTTCTGCTGTGAAACACTGGTTTAACCGGAAGGTTCGTTCTATAATTTACAGTACAGTAGATATTGTCTATGCTGTGGTAAATTGTAAATCTTGAATAAACTTTGCTCAGCTATCAGTGACTAGCCTGGTGCTATTTTTTATTAAGCATACTGTAAAGCAATAATACTGCTTTGTAATCAATACAGCTGTTCAAACAAATTTCTAGAAAAAGTAAATATTTTCATGCTGCGCACTCCTACTGTATACAGATTAAGAGTGTAAAACTGCTATTCCATAAGCTTATTTGATAAAACAAGAACAAATGTCTTTTTCAGAACAACATTCAGAACTTTCTGCTTCATTTGCAAGGCACCTGCTCTAAAGACACTAGAACATACACTGTATTAAAC
>JAZGTK010010200.1:0-16582 GCA_036877625.1 Ambastaia sidthimunki | reverse complement strand
ATTTTAATGATTTAAAACTGATTCAAGGTCAACATCCAGCCGAAGTGATGTGTGTTTCCAGGACAACCAGAACTGGGAACGCCCCCCATAACAATCTATTAGAAACCGACTGGCGTCAAAGTTGCTGGCAATGTGAACACAGCTTTTTGTAGTAAAAAAGAACATGTTATTTTTAGTCCTACCTCCTGGAGACACTCCTGTGTGCAGTGTCCTTCTGTAATGTAATCTTGCATGCCTGGGGGCAACATGTGGTAGAGACTGACCCACACTCCTGTCTCGATGACCCCGGCATCATAGCGTCTCAGGTCAGGGCTGTAGTACATTCGCAGACCTGAGCTGTCCACAATCCCTGTAACAGAGAAACACTCTGAGCATCTTTGAAGTTTGTGATTTAACACTTACAGAACAGCTGTAGCAATTGCATCCTTCCCACGATTGGTTGAAAACGCTGTAGTACACTGTGGAGACTTTACCAAATGCATACAAATATTATAAGCCATTTATAAAATTCACATAAGTTATATAAATAATTTTAGAGTTTATTTTAAACATGTATGTACTGGGTGGCTGTATTGTTGGTGTGTGTTGGGTTTGGCCTTAAACTATTACATACAGTATATAACAGATATAACATACAGTACCTCTTTGTAAGGACGGGTTATCAAAGTGAACTTCCATCTGTACAAAAACAGGATCTATTGAGGTTCCTATAGACATTCCAACATGTGGAGGATAGGTAAAGCCCTATAATAAACAAAAATGACAAATTTTAAAATAGTTTTTTAAAATAGTTTTTTCCTATTGAAGATCTGATAGTTCCACTATTTAAATTTAATGCAAAACGAACTATAAGATGGTAGAGAAAACAATTTTGTTAGTGTTCATTATAAAAATAAAGCAAGAATCGTAAAAGAGTAAAGACTGTGTGTAGACTTAAAAGCAGACTAGTACTTAAATAGTACTTAAGTACTTTAAATATACTAACACTACCTCACGAAGAGTTCAATCCCACAATGCACTGCAGTAAGCAATATATTATGGGATGAGAAAATATCTAAGCTGACAAGGTGAGAAAAATGTTGCTCACAAACAAAATCTTATTTAATAATTTGTAAATATTAATAAGAATCGTTTGGTCTAATTAATATGTATTACTTGCCAAATAGTTTTTATGCCTATTAGAGAATCACATAATAATCACTATTAGCAAAACTTAAAAACCCAAAAGTAAGACCACCTCTCCCCCGACAGCCCAGGCGAACAGGATGGTTTCACAGGTGAAGAAAGAGTCGGGCATGTTTGGATGATAGCATTCATGTTGTCTGTTGATCTCGCTTTTGTTCAGATTGCTGTCACACTGGTACAGCAGAATGTGATGAACCAGATTCTCGTGTCCCTTCTGAATCAATGGCTCTATCTGAAAACAGAACAAAGATAAGGAATATAAACACATATAGTGCTCTATATAATATAGTGAAGGTGTTACTGTAATTTTGGTCACAGCAATGAAAGTAATGAATCCAATAATGTAAGAAAAGGGACGCAAGATATTTTATAGATTCAGAAACCAAATCACTGTCTATTATACATGCCTGTCTGAGCTTTGATATAGCAGGAATCGGCCATAGAGATTGGACAAAAAATAGTCTGTCTTTTAAGCCATTCTATTTTGATCCTGTGTGTGAAAACAGCAGTTCTGTGTGTGTGTGTGTGGATTGTTGTGTGAGCTAAAACTAGCTCAGATATCTCTGGAATAGGAAGTAGGGGATTTTAGAATTCTTTTTCTCCTCACAGTGGGTTTCTTCTGTCGGAACTGGAATTCTAAATAAAAGCATTTCCAACAGAGTGATCTGTGTCCTCTTCCAGGGGCCTCTGACTGAAGCAGTGGGACCCGGGGCCAAACAGTGGCTGAATAAATATTCAAACATTCTTCTATTTCTTTTCCACCTCTTCTTATTTACCCAGTGGGAACCATTTTTGGGGCCATGAAAGTTAATGCAAATGTTTCAGTATAGATTATTTTATTGGAACATTAGAGTAGGTTTTTAGCCAATAGGATCATTAGTGTCTGATTTATCCACTTATCACAGATTCAGACCTTAGCTTCCATATAATGGTTCTGTTATTATACTGAGTATTATCGTGAAACTGGCTGTGCACGGTTGAATTGATAGCAATCAAAATGTTGCCTTAGAAAGCAAATCATGGCTCCTATGCAATTTGACTGCATTTCTCACTAAGAATCACTAATGCTTTCCTGCAATCCGCATAAGAGTGTCATTCCCAGGTGTACTGGCATTCCCAGTAAATTAGCTCAATGGCTAACATACAATAATATACAATTACCACAAGCAGAAGCCTTAAATATTGGTGCATCCAAATATGGGAGTCGATTAAGTGTTATATTATATGTATTAGATTGTGTAAATATTCTTAGCCACATTCTACATCACACTACATAATAAAATCTGTACCCTTTGTTTGGGAACATAGTTATTTTTTTTTAAATCAAATCAAGGCCATACAGATTTCTCAGACAGGCTCTTCTGGCATTACATAGCCACGACCGATTAAATGGAATATGTACAATGACAGCAAGATCTTAATCTGGACAGTGACAATATAGCCTGAATTTAGACAGTGAGAGCACAGTGTCTGGAAAATCAGTTCCTGTTTGACAGTTACACATCTGCTCCATAGAACCGGGAGGAAACAGAGCAGGAAATATTCAGACAGTGGTGCGGTTATAGGGCAGCTGCTGGCATCTGACATCACAGCCTGGAGCTTTCAAAAATCCAAAGGACAGGAGGGGTTAAACAGGAGTCATTTTATATAATCATTATATGTATATATACATATGTTTATATACCACAAAAGTGATACTAAAGTGAGCATAAGCTTTTGTCTGTGTGCTTGTTGTCTGTATGATTCATCATTTGTAATACACAGATTAAGTCTCCTCACTGTAGCGCTTTGTATTCACACACTAGTATATACGCTGAACTGATTTCAGTGAACTAAATGGGTTACATTCATACTTTCATACTAGCACATGCATTCATACTAGGAACTTTTCACTTCTGTATGTGCAAGGCTAATGTTATTTGCCAAAAGCATTGAGCTGTAGTTATAGTGATAAATGAATGGAGATAAATGCTTGCCTGCCCCACTACAGCTGAATTTTACAATCATGCCAATAAGTTAATTAAAGGTTCTTCCATCTGAAAAATGATTCTGAAAGAAAGAAACATAATTGTGGCGTTTTATCACACAATTAAAATCTTTCAACATTACCTGTTCTGTCTCTAATTAAGAACTTGAAAGGCACGGTTATGAGAAAACTCTTTCATCTGAAGTATAGACAGTATAATTTCAGTAACCTGTCTGATCTATAAAAAGCAGCTGCAAAAGACAATAATAAGCAGGTGAGGCATAAAATAAAGACAGAGACACAGACAGAGGGAAACAGAGAGATAAAAATACACACAGGTGACAACCCAGCAAAATAAATTGAGGTAAAAATAATCACAGACATGAGGTAAAAGAAAACAAATCCAAACATGAAACAAACAGATAAAAAACTCAAAGCATCTAACATAAAATCAAATCTATGTTTTAGAAATATATTCTTAAGAAATAATGGACCATTAGTTATTAGTGAAATAAATTCATAACAAACTAATTAGCATTTGTAAACAATATAATTTATTATATTAAAAAATAATTTATTACACTGCACCTGTGAACTTTGAGCATGTTACAAAATCCATGTTTGACTACCACATTTCAAAATATCATATCTGTTGTTTCCTCAATTAAAACCTTTGCTTGTGCAAACTTTCTTTTAAATAAATGCCACTTGTTTTGGCATCTTATCTAATGCATTGACATTTAAACATTTTATGCACATCTTGTGTGCATAAAAAGTGTCTTTGCTTTGTTATACTGGATCACAGTACAGTATATCACCATGAATGAATGTCAAGGGTCACACTTTCCTCATATAAAAGCTGTGGCCTAGTGGTCAGTGTGTGTGTGTGTGTGTGTGTGTGTGTGCGTGTGTGTGTGTGCAGTACATTGGGTTCTGGTGCTCATGTGGGCATTGTGAGTTTAAATCTTTTTTGTGATCATCATGGTCGAAAGCAACATTTGATTGCAAACCTTAATTTCCAGGTGGAATGTACGTCTGTAAGTGGATATTTAAAAACATATTTAACCATTTAAATCATTTTACTACTCACTCTGATGATATGATGTTTTCTCTTCATCTCTGGAAATTTAAATATTCGACACCAGTATGTTGTATCCTTTTCAGGCACAGGAACCTACAATATATGAAAACGTTTTCAAAATTGCATCATTATCACATCAAAATCAAGACAATCGATGTTTGTACCAGTCACAAGATAGTTAAATGTGGTTACAGTCCTGGCAACAAACCACACTGTTTCATTGTGGTAATGGCAGATGACTGGAGAGTGTGGACTTCCAGCTTTCATTAATCCCATTTCCTGTTATTTTCCTACTCAAATGTTCCGTATTTGTTATGAGGGCTGTAAATATGTACACTCTTATAAAATCTGTTTTTGGCTGTATTCCGCAGGCAGAAAGGGGGTCTTGTTTTCATTTAAAATAGGCAATCAGCAGGGTTTTGTATTTTTAAAGGATTCATATGTAACCACTTATATCAAAAACAGTTCAGTAACCTTGATTTTAAGCATGTAAAAATAAACAGAACAGTAGGTAGGCCATTGCCTGTAGCTAAGCCACACCCTCTCACTCTTTGCAAATCAAAGGCTCCAACAGTCTGGAAAACGCACTTTCCTCACCTTCTCGTTTTGAAGGTCAAAGAAGGCTGTTCCTGCTGGGATGCTGGAGCTGGTTCCAGGGTTAAGTAATCGCAGGCTCTTCCTCCCTCTGTTTATTCCATGGTAGGCCGGTCCTGACGCTCCCACATCTTCCGTATGGAACGCCCAGATCACTTTCACCGTACTGCCCTGGGCGGTGACAAATTGTGGGCAATTACAGACTCATGTGCAAGAGACCTCCTATATAAGTAATAATTAGACATCAGTTTAGGGAACACTGCACTATTGTTTGTTCCCTGGACCAAAGACAACGTGTTTCAATTAAAATTACAATTGGGAGCATAGGGAAAAGCTTGCTGGCTCCTAAAATTACATTATTCAGTTACACAGGTTTCTAAAATAATACTGTTTACATAAACGGCATTTAAAGCAAGAGTTGCTTTCGTAGACTTGTGTTTATATGTACTGTACATCTGTTTACGTTTTTACAAAAGTCACTCTAGGGGAGAAGCATGAAAGTGATGTGCTTGCGTCTGACAGTGAACGAGTGCGAAAACGCAGACGTTATTTTAAATCCGTTAAGCAAAAACATCAAAAACACAACCTACCGTAATGAGTCTGTCATTGTCGTCACAGGTTTGGATGTTTCTGCTGAAAGCCAAAACAGTATGAGTGTCATTTTCTCTTCCATACAGCAGCTGATAGCTCTGCATTGGGTCTTTATGAACCTTTCTGTTCGAGTCTGTATAATAGTCCTGAGGAGAATACAGGGAAAGCAAGATAGAATTCTTAGGTTAGATGTGCTTTTTGGGTTTGAATCAGACGTGAAGCTATTTTGCTAGAGCATTAGGGTCAGATGTTTGGTTTTGTTCTGCATGTGGTTAGGTCTGCTAATACGTTTGACTGAAGTGTTTGGTCAGCTGCATTGGCAAGAGTTTTTAACAACACATTCAAACACAATACCGTGAACATTTTAGTGCAAAACAGAAATGACACGTTTACAAAATACATAAAAAGAGCTTTAATTAAACAATACAGATTAAAAATCCTTTCCTAACTAAATTAAATGCCACACGTATGATTCTGGTACATCATACATTTTTACAGCTAGATGGGGTTGTGTTGTACAGTGAGGACTGACAGCAGGTGTGGATGTGAGCTGTTTCAATACAAGGCATCAGACATAATGTATGTGATCCTCAAGAACTGACACTACAGATTGAATCCATTATATAATCCTATATTAAACCTTAAATAAACCCTATTGATAATAAACTGAAAGTTTTCATCGTGCTGTTTAAATTAACATTGTAAGCTATGCGTTTTAGGATTAGTTAAACAGTAGTAAGAGTAAGTAAGACTCGCCAAATGAAATGAACAATATGTGATAATAGGAAATGATGCAAAAGATGAACATAGATGAGATGCATTAGATTATTTCTGATCTGTGGATAAATCTTAAATGTGTATAATGTAAATACGTATAATTACTATTGAATACGATACTCTTACCAACAGATAAGGACTTCCGTTGAGCACGCCACCTATTACTATATCAGAAGAAGCCATCGCACCGGTGGGTGACAAGCCAAATCCTATATATCCCCTCGTTTCCACTTCTGCTTCAAACGTTATCGTTGACTCGTCAAATCCCCACTTAATGTTGTATCTCCCATCTGCATCTAATGCAGCTGAATGGACAAATCCTTTCCTTTGTGAGCATGCCGAGCAAGCCAGTGAAGTTAAGAAAACTACAGCGCAAAGAAGCTTATTTTTAGACATACCGTTGGACTCGAAGAGAAAAATCGAAAAGAGCACCAACGGCATTGAAGGACGCCTTTTATCCATAGAGCAGTTAAGGGAAATATGCAACTTCCTAGGGCACGAGTGTTTGTTTGCTTTGGTGTATTGGAGGGATCCGTACAGGCACTGGTAGCCTCCCACCACTGAACTGTTGAAACTTGTATGATGTCCCTTTGATGTGAGTTACACGTGGAGCTGAACACCGTACTGTAGTCTACATACAAGCGAGCGACGCGACGCAAAACGCGCCTGTTTACAACGCTTGCGCCACACAACGCGTCAATTATCCTCTTATTATAAAAATAGCATCAGCAGTAAATTATAATGTTGACTGCGATTAATTTACAAATCTGTGTAAAACCTTTTACCTGCCATTACTGTCAATTGATATCCACTATAGGGACCTGTTAGGATTCATAAATGGGATAAAAAGTTGTATTGTGTTCTGTTAATCGTTTCATTAATCTACTTTAATTTCTTTCACCAGTTATTAAAAAGTAGCTTTGAGCACATAATTATAAGGAACTTGTGTTTTTCTGAAATCCTTATAGATAAATAAACTGGTATCATATGCATGCTGGCTGTCCACAATAAGTATTTATTTGGATCGAAAATCCTTTAGAAAATTAGGCACATCATGTGTGAATGAAATGATTCGTACGGTTTTAAAATACAAGGGGGAAAACAGCTGCACGTATATAGTTTATTACTGTGTTGTGTGTTTGGTACTGGAGTTAAGCTAAGTAAGTAATATTAGGCTGTTTTATTAGTTTTGGCAATATGTTAATATAGATCGTTATAGAAAACTTAACCAGTGTCAGAGAGACAAATTATAATGTATTTGTTTGCAAGTTGCAGGAATTCGACCTTTTAAATACCTTTAGGATCATTTTGAAGTAAATAAATGCACCACAACACAACAACGTCTCTGAAAAAAGACCATTGCTGATTTATCAGTGTAAGTTACATAAATGGTAACTGTGTACTAATGTTTGAAAAGAGTCACATCTATTACTTTACCCAGAACAATATACAGTAGCTGTGGTCGCAACAAAGGCCCTATTCTATTCTATTCTATTCTATTCTATTCTATTCTATTCTATTCTATTCTATTCTATTCTATTCTATTCATGCTTGTGGTTCTACAATTATGATTAATGGCTGCCATCTAGTGGTGAAAATACACACTGTGGCCTTTAAATGCACACTACAGTAAATATAACGACAGTCATATGGTCACCTTTCCATCTAGCCATGTATACAGTCATTCAACAAGTCTTATTCTTATTTCTTAATACATTTAGGTTTCACTATTCTAGTAGTACGGCTGGAATAATGTGCAATATTAAAAGGTAGTTAAGATAGTAAAGGTAGTTAAAAGGTAGTCAGTGCATGTTTTCTTGCTTTTATTGTATTAAATGCTTGTTTTGAAACAATTCCAGCAAAACTTGATAATAATAGATTAAATGATTAGATAGTAGAGCTGTTTTTGACATTAAATGATGCAGAAGAATATGAATTGTATTTTACCTCAATGTTTATTAATTAGGAATGTTGTTTTGAAAACGTTAAGACTGTTCAATGTATATGATATTGGAAGGGTCCGATATACAGGATGTTATATTGACCTTGTAGTTTCATTTCAGAACACAAGAGGGCAGTAGAGTATAACGATTAACTGAATGGCATAAGTAAAAATTCAACTCTTTTACTGTGTCACTTTTGATTTTAAAAACAAAATTACAGTAAAGAAAATAATAATAATGCGTATTAAGGACTGTTAAAGATAAGACAGCTAAATTGCTGATATGGTGTATTAGAAGTGTTGGAAATAAGCAATGAAAATTTAATAAGCTATTGTTTTCAGGTGCAGTTCAGATTTTATTGATAATATTAACATGTTTTTTTAAACATTGTGTCTTATATACTGATAATTAGGTCTTTTAATGTGCTAACAAAGTTTTCGAGTCTGTGTGTAATAGGGTTCATTTCAGTAAGGTGGTGTTTTGAAACTTGGAATGAAGCGTGAAATTGCTTTTCTTTTAGAGATGCAGAACACTACTAACTTTTAAAGCTGATAAAAAAATCTTATAAACCTAAACTCTTCCTTAATGTTCTTATTGAGAAGCCTTTATAGAGCATTAGAAAAAAACGCGTCCCATCTTCAGGTGATGTGGCTGTTCTCTTGGGAGGGCTCCAGCAGTTTTTGAAACCCCCCTTTCTGAGATTGACCCATATACTCATATATAAAGCAGACAAATAGATCGTCATAGTAACATAATATACAGCATACCCTTGACTTCAGAAGCTTGTGCTGAGCTAAACTGTTGATAATGGCTTCTGGCTACTCAACTTTCAGTATCTAATCCGTTGCATTGTGGATATTTAGCCTTCACTGGCTGCAGTTGCCCACGCGAGTCTAGCACATAAGTTGTTGTAAGTTGACCAAACCTTGTACACTAAGCGCATGAAATACATATTTTCACACTATTGCAGGTGTGGAAACTCAGCAGTACTTTCCAAGTGTCAGAATGTTTGAGAAACATTTATGTATACATAATGCCATGTCAGCTCACTCTTTTATTTATATTCTATTAAGAATTACTGCATTGTTCTGTGTGTTTGAGCAAAGTTTAAGCAAAGCAAAAGCTCTCTTCTACAAGAGCATGTCTACATCAAAAACTGTATCTGAGAAACACTAAAATAAAGAAGATGGATTTAGAAGTAAGTGTTCTGTTACGTGTCTACACCAGTTCACAGTAACTCGTAGCCCCCAAACGTCTACAATAGCATTAAATGGTTAGATTTTAAGCAAACACACACACACACACACACACACACACACACTCTTTCTCACAGCTTGTTGACTGCTTTTTCATTGATGCACATCACACACACACACACACTGCACCTTCCTGCTGCTGACTCACAGACAGACTCTGTGTGGAGGGTTCAAAAGGTCTCGGAGGGCAGCCAAGCCTCTCTAAACATGCTTTCTCTCCATGTGTCTTTCCATTCTGATGAATCTTTCTATGTCTCACACTCTCTGCTCTCCTAGTCTCTCCTCTTGCTGTTTCCGTCTCTCTGTCTCTCTGATGCTTTCCAGTCTGTCTGTATAACTGTCTTTCCACGCAGTCTCTCTTTCTCTCTCTCTCACCCCCTCTGATTAACCCTAGGCCCCCGCTGAGCTGACTGCCAGACGGAGCCATTTAATTTTCACTCGGATCCTTTTCATTTCTCTCCTCCAGGCAGATCCCTCCATCACCTCAGAGTGGATAAAATACGACAGCTTTCAGGGGGACTCTCTCTGCGAGGAGACTCGTGAAAAAAGTCACACAGTTTTGTACATGAAATCTGAGTTGAACTTTTTTATTTTTGCTGTCATTTGGGATGAGCTTCCGTCGCTGTAACATCCACCCATTTTCATTTACCATCTGTTTTATCAGATATAAGCTCAAAATATATACATTTTGAGCTTTTTTTAACCCTGTGAGACTCCTGTAAGTGTCTATGATATGGGCTAAAGAGGAGAAATAAAATAAATTAACGGTTATTTACATCTGTATGTTCTTACATTAAAACTATTCACTGTGAATCTGTGGTTTGGTTAGACTACTTATTGAGTGTGTATAAAAGTTTAGAACACTGCAGGTTGAACTGTGCCGTGTCCATCTAGCAAGATTAGCTGAATTTTAAATGAGTGTCAAAGTCAGAGATTTGCTTTTAACACAGCATTAAACTTGCGTGAGCGGGGCACTTCTGTTCAAATAGCAAGTTCTGCTATTGTATTTCTTACGTGGGAAGATATATTGAAGTTTAACAATGTTCTGCAATTATTTTCTCCATTAGATACAATAACTTTTTGGCTATTAAAATGTATGAACAAAGCTCTGTGTCCTTTAGAAGTACCCACGCATACAAAAACTGGATGAGGTCACAGGGCACCTTATGTATCCAGTTATGGGGTTAAGCATCTTATTCAAGCACAACACTGGCAGACAGACCGACTCTATGATTGCAATATGTCTCCACTCGCAGGTACCTTCCCATCATCCTTTGCCAGCCCTGGGAATCAAACCAACAATTTCCTCTTGATTACCCCAGCCAGAGATCCACCAACCACCTGGTGATGCAACTTACATAACATCCAGCACATCTTATCACGCTGTAAAACAGTTTGTCAGGTAACCCAAAAATGTTCTTTTTTTGTGGTAATATGAATTAAACTTTGTCATAAAAGTCTTTTACAAAATTAACCTGATTGCATTAGGTTACACAAACATAAATGTAAAATTAATTTACATTTGTAAAGATCAGATCAAGTGGAATAACTTTCTTAACACAGCAACTGCACAGTTTCGTTTTTTAAAGTGTATAATGCTTAATAAAATCCTTTTAAACTTTGAACTAAATCTTACAATTTAGGATCTTTGTTCTTTAACGTGTTTAAATGTTTGTTGGCACATGCAACTGTACTATTTACACATTGGTTGATTAATTAATAAGTAATTTATTTATATTTATTTTATTTTAAAACAACATTTTTAACATAGGTTAATACTGTTGCCGCTACGATTAAAAAGGGAATATCTAAATATAACATTAAGTCTAAAACGAATCTTTGTCTCCCTCTGGTGGCACATTGGAACACAACAAGCAACACAATAGCAGGTGAGACCACAACAGCTGGAAAGGAAAGGCACATTAACACCCATAGCCAAAGCTGTTACTAGGTGTTCCCAGCTTTCTTCATTTAGAGATAATTATGTAATTGCTGTTAACATTAAGGCAACATCAGTCCCAAACACATTTTTTCATCATTCTCTTTGACACCTTCATTATGCAGCATGTTTGTTTTAATGTCATTGAAAGCCTGTCACGATAATGTGTTTTTTACTATGATGCACTTATGTTTGAAAACTCACTTACCGTGAGTGTATATTTGTTGTAAAAAGAAGCTCTTTTTTCTGCCTATTTGCAACAGCAGGTGTGAATATTTATAGATATATGCCTGTCCATAGAACCGCATTAATCCAATTTAAGCTGTTTCCAGTGAATGGTTACTGTGACCCAGCAGGATCACCTTGTTGCCCTAATGGAAAAATAAACTCTGGGTGAGAATTAGCCTTCAGGTGCTAATTGCAGTCCTTCACCTGCCGGCTGTCTCCTCTGAGGAGCTACAAGTACGAGATGAGTGAAAGAATGAACGCTTTTATAGTCAGCACGTGCCTACAGGGGACTACAGAGACAGCGAAATTGGTGGCTTTCACATTCCCCCAATTTCACTACTGTGGTTAGACAGCAAAGTGGCCATTGAGCGTGACTGATTCACATAACATCCTGCGAATAAAAGATTCGCTAGAGCAGATTTAAGTAACACCCCCACTATTGTTCTATACTGAGAAAATAAACTGCGCTTTATTACCTCAGTATTTCAGAGAACGCTATGGCGGAGTTAAATTGAGAAATCTGAGGCAGCTTTACCTTTCTTCTAATCCTTCAAGTTGATATCACAATTTCAATATATGTCCCAACATTTACAAAAAAGTAAGCTTGGAACTCGAGTATTGCCTCAAAAGCATTCAGTCAGATTATTACTAAATAAAAAGCAGAGCTGAAAAGGCGTCTTTCCGCTAAAGGAGAGGCAAGAGTTCATGTATCTAATTCTGGACTTCAAAGAAAGTCTTGCCTTTTTCATGTTTAAACATTCCTTCAAGAAATTAGGACAAGTTTTCTCAGTGATTCAGAAATTAAGAGGGCGGCTCTTTGAAATATATAATCATAAAGTACAGCATTCAGAAATGCATAACTTTCATCGGTTTTTCTGTAATTCACATATTAGGCTTATAGATTTAACTTTTAATCATGGCTGTTGTGTCTCAAGAAAAAAAAAAGTGCTTGAGAATATACTTGCCTAAATAATAATAAAATTAATAATAAATGTTGTATAAATTATAGAATTGTAGAATATTGAATATTGTAGAATATTGTTTCTAGAGATGCATGCTAATTTTTATAAATTGACTTACAACCGATTACAAAATCTGCAATAAATTATTTTGTTATTGGTATTTATATTTGTACAGTTTTGTACAAGTTTCCATGTTTAGCTTTCAGTTTTATTCTACTGTACTCTCACACCTACCCAGAAGCCAACTGCTAAAACTCATTCTAAGTGACGCTGATGCCAGGCCCTGAGTTGTGGAATGGTGCTGCTAGGCCAGCATTGGTGTTCTCGAGCCGTGTGTGTGCGTGTAAGAGGGAGATAAGTTATGCAGAAGACGTCGTTTAGCACAGGGAAGCGCTCCACAGAGATCTATAGCAACATGATGAGGAGATGAAATTAAGGTCAGCAACACCACAACTTTTCCTGTCACAGGAAAGATGCAGTGAATGGGTCAGTAAGAAATGACTTAAACTGTCCCTGGTTGTCTGCGTGCGAATCTTGATTTCTGGAGTCATTAATTTTGTTCTGTAGCCATTAAACGTGCGATTTTACCTTCACTATAAAGCTCTTATACGAAGCATTAAAGCTGCAGCACTATATCAGTGTAACTGGATTTTTCACACAGTATAGATTAACTAAATATTTAATTACTTTTGGGTTTTTAACAAAAGTATATAAAAGTGTCAATCTGACTACAAAAAAAGGATACTGCTCAGAAATAGGCTACCACTCATTTTGCGTACTGTAGTAGCTTTACAGTGTAAAATTGTTTGATGCTGGGATTTCATTGTGTCAAGTCTATTTGGCTTGAAGGGCTGGAGGTGGAGCCAAGGAATCCATCATACTGGATGGAGCTGGTGACCTAAAGCTCTGAGGCAGATCCTCACAGGATGGTGTGGATGCAGAGGGGCTGAAGGGAACTAGCGGTGTCAGGACTAAGGAGCTGGCTGTAAGAGGAGGCGGGAAAGGGAGGTTGAACTGGAACCCGGGAAACACTGACTAGCAAGGCACGGGAGAGTTTAAACTGGATGGGACCAGTGGGAGCATGAGAAAATGGGAATCCTTACAACTTCCAGAGGCCGTGTCAACAACGTCTGCTGTGGTGAGGTTGTGGGCAGGGCTTCTCTCCATCCCCTCATACTCCACTAACACCCCCCAGGCCTGTATCATTAAAAAACAGAGTGGTCCGGATAGTGTGTAGGCATACCAGTTCTAAAAACTCACTTGTGTGGTCTTCCAGTAAATGGTCACCCTGCTTCAGGCAGAGTAGCTGAGCAGCAGGGAGGTCCATGGATAAAAAAAGGACAAAAAGAAATAAAAGAGAAAAAAACAGGTCCTACTGTCACGTGTGGTTATTTTAAAAAGCTCACAAAGAAAATGAATGTCTTCAATCCATAGAAACTCAGACAAAACACACCATCTTAACACTGACTTCAGACAGTATGACAGGAACAAAAAAACGACAGGAACACAAGGGTGTACAAAAACTGATGATTATTGACATTAAAGAAACACAAGAGAAACAAACAGAATGTGTGAGACATTTTTATTTAAATGGTGACTTTTAACAATGGTTCAAACTAGCCACTTTGTAAAAATGCCTGCATACATATGTAAGCAGAGAAGCAGCTAATAACTGATCTATCTACATTTGCATTGAAAGTTTGTGCCTCTTAGTAATTATATGAGGATTGTGGGTAAATTTTGTGCACCTCTGACTTTGACATAGGGCACAGAGTACTCTTTACACACAGCCATAATTATAATTATCTCTGGGGCATGTCACCAACACTGTCTCCCTATGTTGGGAAAAATATACGACTATGGAAAATAATACTTCAAGATGCAAGATAAAAATATCATGTCTCTGAGGTAGTTTTTTAGAAATCCTTCGGAGAATCAACATATCAAGCTGAAGTGAACGAAAAACAGCCGGTATACATAACAATATCTCAGCTGTCCGGGTACTGTGGCAGCTCAAAAGCACTATGTTATCCGTCACCAGGTTTTCTATAGGGACCAGCTATAGTCAGTTTATGACAGGCCTCTCAGGTTCAGCAAAACCAATGTGTCTGGCAAGAGTACATATTTCTTCTTTTATTTAAGCTTATTTTATCCCCCCCTCTCTCTTTCTCTCTCTCTCTCCTTTTCCCCTGAAACTGTCAACCCACAGTGTGGTCCAAAAGTGTACTAAGAAGGGTTTTATTGCCCTCAGCAGGGACAGTGTGCCGTAGCTTATCTGTCCGTTAACTGACAGAAAGAGGACCCCTCAGTAACAGGTATCAGCTCCGTTACACCAAAGGAGCCCCAGGGGAGACCGGCCGGCCAGTTCTGCACATAGTCCAGTCTTCCTGACGCTAGCCTGTGACAACCATGACACTGATTTAATGTCACACCTGTTTTACAAACAGATGAAATTGCAAAAGGCTAAAGTGAAGACTTACCTTGACTCATTTGATTGACTTTGACTCATTGCCTGATTTTTGGAGGATGATGTCATAGTTGTGGGTTTACCTCTGCAAGGAGAAAAACACATCAAAAGGTAATTTTGGAAGTGTGAATCACATCTGTCAAGTCTCTCAGACAGGAACACAAAGCCAAAAAAAGAATAAAACATAATATTCCACAGCTGTAATTTTTCTTCCAAAGACATTTTTTTTCTCCACAACTTGTCAAAAGTTTCAATTTTTTTTCGTATGGCAATTTATCAAGAACAAGAGTTTTTTCATGTTTTGGTGGCATCAAAGCATTGGTGAGGGTTGATTCATAGTGGTGTCCCAGCATGCAACTGTCAGTCTGAGGGGTTTTCTGCTGAGAGCTCTCCTTGACTGGCCATCTGAATCCACAGGAACATGTGCTGCCCTCTCTAGCCAACTTGACAGATCGCTGGGGGTTTTCCATAGTAGATGTCCTGATGTCTGGAGATGAGGCTCAGCCCTCCACTACCATGAACTTAAATATTTATTTAATGTATTCATTTTACTGGCCAGCAAAAGAAAAACTGTGCAGTTGTTACCTTGGGTAGATCATTCTATGAAGCTATTTAGTTATAACCTTATGTTGTCTGGTAGCTAATATTGGTAGGCCAGTAGCTAATATTTTACTTATTGTTGGTTTTTGTTACTTGTTTATTTATTTTTTGTTGCTTGACAAAACACTTCTCACAGTGTATACACTACAACATAATGGTGAAAGAACAGTATCAGAGAAATGATTTATGGAAACAGAAGTTATGGAACGTGAATGATGGTGTTTGTATTTCATTGTGTAAAGTCATAGCAACGCAATGTTGAGAATGTAATAATGAACAATTATCTGTGCTAAATATTTATTGTAAGTTTCATACTCAAGCTGAATAAACTTAAAATGGTTTTGAATAATTTAGGTATATAAATATTATGTACATATCTAAATATACATAATATACATATTTTATATGTAAAATGGAAATACAGTGTTATCTTAAATATCTTATAATCTTTTCAACTGCAGGTTAATACACTGACCAATGTAACACTCACCCCACGAGTGGCTGGATTAGACTTTCATTAAAGAAAATTAGGTAAAAGAGAGAGTGATAGATAGTAATGGAGAGAGAGAGAGTGACAGACAATAAAATGACCAAAGCTGACATCTATAAGTCATTTATATTCTCTTCCCGCTCATTCCTCTGAGATGAAAATTAGCTCTAACACTAAATTAATAGGAATCCTGTTTAATCTGATTTGCAGTCTGCTCGTTCATAGGATGCAGCATTTAGAAACTATATAAAGCCCGTGCCTGGAGTCTGACACCTTTATCAGACATTATGCAGCCCAAATGTGAATCTGAAGCGGATTGATGGGAGATTCGATGGGGCATTTTTAGCTGCCTCCTGTGGGAACATTTGAAAATGCCGTGAATGAGATAAAGAGACTCTCCTTCTGCCTCTGAGGAGTTCATGAATTGTAAAGTAACTGACAATTTAACTGTTTTGAGCATCTATTCCTTATTAACTACAAGTGCTCTGCTGTGTCTAGGTGAT
>JAZGTK010010199.1:0-16583 GCA_036877625.1 Ambastaia sidthimunki | reverse complement strand
CCTCCCAAATTTTGAATCCCATTCCATCATTATACACTGCATCAGGAAACCATGCTGTTTGTGTGTGTGTGTGTGTGTGCGCGTGCAAGTGTGTGTGTTTGTGTGCGTGCGTGTGCGTGCGTGTGTGTGACTTATCTTGCAGGCAGATATTTATCCATGCGAGCGTTCATTACAGTGAGAAGATCATTGGCAGTGTATCAGTTAATTACATTTACTGTCAGAAGCTTATTATTAGATTCTTTCCATAACCCCTTAAATGACAAAATAACCTGCTGTTGAAGAAAGAGGTGACAGTTTTAGAGAAATACAAACCAAATGTTTTCTTTTTATTGTAACCTGTAGACTCATAAAAATAGTGTTGCTCAAAATAAGGACAAATGAAAATTGCAGTTTGAATATTCTCCGTAAAAGAAAGTCCAGAATTCACACATTCATTAAATCCCTTTCTCAGCAAAGAAACCATGAATCAATGTTAACATGAACCTGCAGTAAACCGTCCAGTCACGACAACCGTGTGGGGACTAACGTTCAGTCGAGCTGCACTACGATCAGATTAGGCCTAAAAAGCCCGTCAGATCATTATAAGAAAAGCAGTCAATATCCAAATGATGAAACAACTAGAGCAGTCGATCTGATATGTCAGAAGATTAAACTCATAAAACAAGCAGCAGGACTGTTCTGGAAAAACAGTCATATAGTGAAACACTAGCTGCAACCCGGCTGACTGGAGCTGCACCACTGTTTCTCTCCGGTGTTTACTTGTGTCTCTTAAGACAGTCTCGTTTATTGCAAGTATAACATTTGGCACGGTACAAATTCTTGGTGCTTTTTAGAACAGAAGCCTTTAAATCAATCAGTGGACAGTTACTGAAAGTTCTTTTTAAATGGGACTGTACCGCATTCTCTACAGTAGAGTCCAAAAATCACAGGTTGCCTCATCATACAAATCTGCCTTCATTTGCAACAGCCAATCAGCATCGTCACATTTTCCCTCTTAAATAAGGTTAGAAAATAGTTTCTATTCATTTTCACTTTTATATAATCTGTTTCTTTTATCATCCCATAGTGAATTCATGTATATATTTATATTCATATATTTATGTATAAGCATGTACAATAATTTTTTTTTTTTCTCATTTTGCACTGGGTACAAAAGTAGTTGCTGTCTTCTGTTGTGCATTTTTTGCATGTTTTGATAATGAACAGAATAAAGTAAGAGTGTTATATCTGTGTTTCCTGTACCTTGTCTTTTGTGTGAGATTTGATGGGGTAGGGTTCAGGGAGAAGGCTTATGGTGGTGGGCCTAGGGCGGTGCATGGAGTTACTGAAGTTGTTTTCTGCCCTGGGAACAGAGACTGCTGGTCTGTAGGAGCTGTAGCTGGGTTTGTAGGTGTTGTTGTGGTTTCTCAGATTAGGTAAAATCATCCCACTTTTACCTGGTGTACTTATCCCCGAATGCCTGGTGGAAATGTTCTCCTCCATCTGAATGACCTCTATAGTCCTAGCAGCTGCCACAGTGCTCCTTTGCTGGTGCCGTTTACGTAGCTTGTAGAAAGCGATTAGCATAACAGCCGCAAGCAGGGTGACCGCCACAAAGCAGCCAATGATAATTTTTGTTGTCTTCATGACCTCGTCGAGACTGGCAGGTGGGCGTACCGTCCCACGTGCGGTCGGCACAGGGACCTGCCGGGGAGTTTGAAGTAAAACGGTTGGTGTGGAGATAAAAACAGGTTGAAAGATGGAGGGGGAGGCGGTTACAGTTTTTGGCTTTATCACTTCCTGTGAGGTGGGCTCCACTTCCTCCACAGTAACTGTCGTGAAGTAACTCAAGTTAGAAGTGTTGAGCTCAGCTGCAGTCACATTTAGGTAGGCCGAAGCGTTGGAGTTACCAGCCATGTTGGTCACCATGCAGGTGTACAAACCTGTGTCTGCTGGCAGCACGTTGGAGAAGTTTAGCGTCCCATCGTTGAGCACTGTTATCAGTGGGTGGTTAGAGCCATGTGTCAGAACAGTTCCACTAGGCAGAAGCCATCGTACAGATGACATAGGGGCCGTACGACATTGTAGCTCAGCTCCCCTTTCAGCAGAGATGTTAAGATCCCTTGGAGCGTCCACAATAAAAGGTGCTGAACACTGGAAAGTGTTCTGGTCAACTTCCACCAAATAACGCCCACGTAGGTGGGCAGGAGTGTGGCAGCGGCCGCAGCAGGTAGAGTTGGTGGGGATGTACTCCCTCAGCCACCAGGCCAACCAGACAACATCACAGTCACACCGCCAAGGGTTGTGGTGCAAATGAAGCTCCACCAGATAACTCAAGGGTGCAAAAAGTTCATGGGGCAAAGAGCTAAGGTTATTATGGGCCAGATTGAGTTCAACCAGGGCCGTGACATCATCGAATGCATTTCTCTCTATTGTGGTGATTCTGGAGTTCATAATCCACAGTTTTCTTAGGGACTTCAAACCCCTAAAGGATCCAGGTTTGATCTCTGGGAAGTAGTTCTCTGACATCTCTAGCTCCTCCAGCCCCACCAAAGAGCTTAGAACTGGCATCTCCCTCAGGTTGCACATTCCAAGGTTTAGATATTTCAAGTTATATAATCCCTCAAAAGCACCTTCAGAAATATACTCCAGCTTTTTTAGCTCTCCCAAATCCAGCCGCATGAGAGAGGGAACCCGGTTAAACGTATACGATGGTATGCTATCAATGGGATTGTTCCTGAGCCATAATTCCCGCAGTTTGGATAAGTACTCAAAAGCGCCACTTGGAATCACTGTCAAGCGGTTGTCAAACAGTTCCAGCGTGTTGAGGCTGTTGAGGCCGCTGAAGGCCCCCACCTCAATCTGACGAATGGAGTTCCTGCCCAGCTGCAGAACCTCCAACTGGCGGAGATGCTGAAATGTGCCAGCTTCAATTGTCTCTATGCTGTTCTCCATCAGGTTTAGGTGGCGCGTGGTGGCTGGGATGCCTGTGGGCACTTGTACCAGGCCTCGTCTGGTGCACACCACTTTCACAAACTGATTACCACAGAAGCAAACGACAGGGCAGTTCAGTGGTCCGGAGGGGGCAGCGCACACACTCCACGATCGTACCATTAGGTAGACTGCACAGAGCAGGGCTGCGTTCCAGGCACGGTGCACAGTTACCTGCCACGAGAGACTCATGATGTGACGCGTTCATAATTCAGCATCGTGTGGGCATTCGGCTGGGGAGCTGAGAACAGTGGCCCTACCCCGGTTTGAGCGAGACACTGCATGTGTTTGCCATCGACAGTGCAGGATGGTGCTGCGTTAACCCCAGAGAGAGAGGGATGAGGGGAGAAAAGATAGAGAAATGAGAAAGCTGACACAGATTAAATACATTGAAATGGAAGATGCCTACCTCATTAGCTTGGTGTGGTCCTCAATGTAATCCTTTATAATAAAGGAAATCACAGCACATTTCATTCATGTTTCCAGATTGCTGCTGCATTTTCAGCTATTTCTATTAGAAAAGTAAAGTAGATCATCAACTCATTTGACAAAATGTTCCTGTTAATTCCAGAGAGAAGCAGCATTCAGTGAAACTGGTTCAGGGGCCTGTCAGCCAAACGGCTTCATGGATCCAGTCAGCTTGCAAAAGAGCTCCTCTCACTTTCCCCATTGACTGTTTTAAACCTCATAAAACTATTTTCACAAGAATCCATTTCCAAAGTACAAATAAACCCATGGCTAAGAAAAACAAGGAAAAAAAGAGAAGAGGGGGGTAATATCCGAAATATTCAGAGATTTGTCTTCCTGTCTTTATTCTTTTCAGTTTGCCATTGTCCACCCAACACAACATTTGTTCAGCTGATTAGCCGTGTGTTGATGAATCCAAAACAGCTAGCAGACATACACTGCAGTCATTCAGGTTTGATTTTTTAACTCTCTTCTGTCTGTGGCTGCTAGCCGCGTGCACAGTTCGCAGTAGTCATCAGTTTCTCAGGAGGAGGCTGGAGGGTGCTGTTGCAGGAAGAGAAGGGGGAGGGTGAAGCAGTGAGGAAGTGCTCTCTCTGTCCGATGCTTGTCCAGTTCTTGTAATGTCTGTCTGTCTCTCTCTTCTTCCTCACTCTCTGTTCTCAGTGTCAGAAATAGAGGATTGATTCCGTCGCATGACGTGTGGCTGATGCCTCGCAGAGGATTGCGTTGCTCGCTCTCCCTCTCATGCAGATTCTGCAGTATTCCTGTATTTTCCGTGTCTTGAGGTAGTAAGTTGTGGCAATTCGCCTCAGGTTGGCAGCGGTCCTGCAGTGGGAGGCGAGCACCACGCGAGGGAGAGAGAGAGACGCGCACACGTGTCGAGGGTCCACCGTGACAGTGAACAGTGGTCCTCACCTCCAGCACTCAGCCCCGTCTCTCTCTCTCTTTCTCTGTATGTGACAGGAGTCTTTCTCCTCCTCTTGTCCTTCAGTAGAAGTGTGAATGTACTGCTGACGTGTCCCGCTCAGAGCAGTGCATTGGTTTGATGCAGTCTTGTGTATTAACACATTCCCCCTCCTCCTCACCAAGTGCTCTCTCTCTCTCTCTCTCTCTCTCTCAAATATCTCCTCCTTGTTCTGTTTCTCTATCATGTTTCCATGTCATAGGCAGTCTTAGATCCTATTTAGAGAAGCTTCAGTTTCCTGTTTTTTATTCTAGATCTGAGTTTTTGTCACTCTGAATGAGCTGAAAGAACTGATGAACAAACACAATGAAGTGGATGTGGATTCTTTTAGTTTATGGAGGCAATTATTGTCACCTGTGGTTTGATAAAAGTTATGTCCAGCCATTGATGTGTTTCTGCTGTGTTGTTGTTATGTGAAGAAAAGCAGTGTGTAAATTTAGGACACTATATGGTTAAAAGTCTTTATTTATCTGTCTAATCCAATCATGTCACTGTTCAGCCCCTCCCCTTTACTTCCACAGCAAATAACTGTTTTACAACCTCCAGATTCAACACATGATACCGCTCAGTCCAGAACTGATTTATCTGTTGTGATCCGTGAAGCAGAGCTGCCAAAAACCACAGTGTCACTTTTGGACAGTGTCTTATCATCTTTTACAGGGTCAGCTGAGGTGTCATGACCCTGTTAAAGAACTGTGGAGAATCTGCACACAGTGGAACTCTGTGAATTACTCCAGCCGTGTTTAATAAATCCTGCAGCTGAGGCACCTGATGTCCACATTCAGGTCATTAAGGAGGTCAAAGATCAGGAGGTAGCATGAGAGTTCTTAGGTTTGTTGGTGGAAACTCTACATGTGCTGAAGGGACTCAAACAGAGCTATTTAATAGTATATAATTTAATTAAATGATAATATCTTAAGAATCTTAATTTGCAGTATGTTTAAGACAGTATGTGATTGATTGCAGTTAAATTGATCAGCATATTAAGCAATTATATTTATTTGACATTTACAGTGTTTACATTCAATTCTTTTTAATCATTTACTTGAAATTAACAGAGTAATTCAGATCACAGGCTTCACAATGATATTAAACTTTATTCTGCATGACACCTCACAGAATCTCACACTTAAAGTGTGTGCGTGTGAGAGAGAGAGAGAGAGAGAGAGAGAGAGAGAGAGCGAGAGAGCGGTTTCATTTGGTGACCTGGAAGCTGGTACCAAGCAGAACTCAAGCAGTGGGGAGTGGAGAGGATTGGAGTGGCTGAGACAGACTCACATCAATAGATGCTGGACCGCTGCATGTTCACATAGATCTTCTGTCCAGTGCAAACTGAATTTGTGGTGTTCTGTGACCCAGTTTCAGTGGCAGGTGAGTTTGGGGTCACTCTGAAGGCTGTTATGGCCGGTGATGACCACACAGATGTCAGTCAAGCTCCGCCTGTGTAGCGCTCCTCTACTACACACTTCATTACAGTTATGACAGCAGAGCTGAGCGTGACATGTTGTGTGTTTCGGTGTGGGAGGAGCCGAGAGTCGAGAGGGGGTGAATGAATTGACTCTTGAGACTGTGATTCTCAGTGCTTAGCATAGCATGTTGCTGAAGTGCTGCTCTCAGCTTCAGCAGGATCGATCTGGACTGCAATGATGAAATCCTTCTGCTTTCTGAACAGGTTTGATTTATTAGCTGTGCTCACCCTCATTGACTCTGATCATGGTCTCCTGTAGATCTGTAAGGGTTGTTGAAAGACAGCATTATCTCTGTTTGTCCTGTGATTCTATGCTGTCTGACTGAAAATGAACTCTGTCCGTTTTCACCTCTAACAGTGAATCTCTGAGCGCACAACTGCCATTGTCCAGATTTTTTTCAGTTCAGGTCAGATTTATGAGAAGTTTTGACTTTCTGTTTTGAAAGTCATGAATAGCAATATATGATAGATTACTTTGCAAAATGCATGTGAAAGGAGTCATTTCTTAAAGACACCAGCTGAAAAACAAAAGTTTAAAGGTTATAGAGAATGTGGAAAACATGAACATATTAGATTTTGTTTTAGGTGCAAATGGGCCACAGGAGAAAAAAAAAGTGATATACCATTTTAAATCTTCATTTTCCTGCACGTCACATTTACTCATCATATATTGTATAGAATTATAATTGACATTACAAATTAGCTCTTTAATTAACTGGTTTATCACTTTGAAAATCTGCCTGCCACAGTTGCCTGCATGACTCATTTAATACTAAAAGTCTTTATTTCAGACGCAGTGTGAGTGTAGCTTACAAGCAGCAGGAAGCAGCAACATTTTATCTGGCTTCTGTTTTTATCCTCCAGAACTCACGTCTGGCTAATCGTTGCCATTCGGATTTCTTCACTGATTGTGATTATGGTGTAAACTGTTGATCAATGGTGTGTTTGTGTTGATCTTGATGCGTTGATTTATTTGAGGAACTCATGAAGAGTTTGATACAGCTGATGAAGACGGAGTTCCCAGCAGCAGAATCCTGGTGTCAGCTGTTATTGTATCTTCAGTGCTAGAAGTCCAGAGCTGGTAGCAGGAATTTGTCCTGTGTTACTGTTCTGTTCTCCAGCAGATCTTTGGAGAAATCATATTGATATCAGTCTGTGAACAACTGCTTGTGAGTGGCAAACCTGTGGATTTCTTCTACTGTGAAATTATTTTTCCAGTCAGCAGCCTAACTTTTATGACATGGGTCATTTTAAAGAAAATATTACTGAATATATTTGATCTCATAAAACAGACGAGCATTTATTGAGTAGCTGTTTTTCACTTATTTTTGTGTAACAATTTGTACACAGTCAGTTATGAGTAAACATGTTTGATAACTGTAGAGCATAATGTCTGGTTTTCTGTGAGCTGTGTTCTCACAGGTATCTCAGAGTTTATGAAGGATTTCATGATTTCAGCTTTCTGCTTCATCTCCTGTGAAACAATCTGCCTCAGTTTCTCCTCCCTCATATGCAAATACTACATTTGTATGCAGAACCGAGATTGGCCGGTCACAGTTAACATTCTGGTAATGTCTGGATTCATTACGCTGGTGCCGCTCGGCCAGCGGTTTGCAGTGAAGAGATCAATGTTTGTCAATGTTTGATGTTGGATAAAAAGATGTTAATTATAGCTGCACAAGACCCTGATGCTCAGACACAAACACTCACTGTGAGTCATTTCACACAACAAACTTTTCCGTGTTGTTCTCAGGTAGTTTCAGCAGTAAGACACAATCAGCGTTTTCAGCATTAGTCACTGAAAGCCTTTAGAGTGAAGTAAATGATGTATGTTGATGTATGAGTCTGCTACTGTGACTGCTTCTGTAGCTTCTGTCATAAACATCACGTCTGCAGTCTGACACACAGCAAGCACTGATATATTTGTACAAATATTAGGTTCACCTACTACACTGTATTAATATTTCCAGACTCAACTAAATGCTAACACAATTCCTGACTCTGGTCTTTTTGTCAGCCTGATGTTCCCGCAGCAACCTGTGACTCACCGGACAGAGGCTGTATGACATTCAATTTCAAACCAAGCCCACTGACAGTCAGAGCCCTGCAGCACCACAGACACAATGTCCGGACCACAGCAGGGGATCTGGATTGGCTGAAAGGTGCTGGTGTGATTAGAATTGACATTGGAATAGATTTTCAGACGTGACCCATTACATGTGTATTCACTTCATATTTGAGAGCACTTTCCTGTTTGCAGTTTCTGGTTATTGAAAAGAAGTTGTCAAAGCCCCACCCACAGGTGTCTGAGCACACAGTGGCCATTTCACTTCCTGTACGATCATGAATATCCAATCAGAAGCTGCTCCTCAGCGGATGCAGTACGTCTCGCTGTGTACGTCACATTGAGTGTCATTCCATGAAGATACTGGTTAGTATCTCTTGTTACTAAGGTTACAGCACTCCCTCAACCACCCCACATACATGTTCCTTTCTGCATTGTGTGACGGCTGAGAAACCTTCAGTGTTGAGCTGTTCATGTGAAGAGAGATAGAAAGAAATGGAAAATGAAATTTGTCTTAGATATCACTTTCATTTTCCCTCTTATTTCCCTAGAGATTGAATGAAATATTGAGTTCGTTTTGCTCTGGAAGTGCTTTTAAATGCCATTCAGATTTCTACATCTGTCCTCAGTGTCAGATGTTACTGTAAGGTATTCATCATTTCTTTAGTGCAGGATTAGGTTAGAATCACTTCTGTTGGTTGTCAGCTGTATGTTGGTATCTGATTCTAAGATATATCGCCTCCTTCATGTGGTTATAATCCATTTTCATCACAACGTGTTTATTATTAATGCATGTAACCATGTTATTTATTTGACGGTTCTCGTAATAATAGATTTTGTGTAAGATGTTCCGTAAAAGCCTCTTTGAATGTTGGAGAGTGTTTACAGAACCCTTCTGAAGCTTTCAGTGTGGCTTATGTTTTTAAACGGCTGGAAATGACACGTGCGCACACGCTCGCTCCCACACGCGCACACGCTCGCTCCCACACGCGCACACGCTCGCTCCCACACGCGCACACGCTCGCTCCCACACGCGCACACGTCTCTCTTTGTATTCCGGTTTGGTCTGAATGCTGTTTAGTCTAATTAGACTTCCGTATTCATCAGGAGTGTGTGTGTATAAAGGGGCTTTATCTGAAAGTGACACATTTCTTAAACGTCTGTGACTGCTCACTCTCTCTCTCTCTCTCTTTCTCTCTCTCTCTCTCTCTCTCTCTCTCTCTCTTCCTCTCTCTCTGCACGCTTGTGGCTGTAGAGTTTGGATGTAAAAGCCAATTTGATAAGAGAATCTTATTAAGATGTAATTGGCTTGACTCAGGTGAGTGTTTGACTCGGTTTCAGCTGTCAGCAGAGCAAATTTCCTGCCAGAGAGAGGGAGAGAGAGCAAAAGAGAGAGCGAGAGAGAGAGAGAAAGAGAGTGAGAGCGAGAAAGAGAGACTGACTGCAAAAACAAATGTGAAAGAATGTTGAGGCCTCAGCTGTGAGGAAAGATCTGCTTCTGTAGAGGTCCCATAATGCTCCAGTTACATCCCTTTGTCTCCATCATGCTAGATTCACACCCCAGCATTGAGCTTCAGACGTTTGCATCAGTCTGTAAATAGACTGCAAGTGGTTAGTGGTTTCTGAGTTTGAGGTTTCCATCATATAGACATCACCCGGCAGGAAATAGCTGTTTGGATGCAGTGAGACAATGTCACTTTAAATCGTCCCACAGGGACTGAACCAATGCAATACGTGACATTAGTATTGATCTCTTCTGTGTAGCTCATCATTCAGACTTTTTCGTTTCCCTGCAGATTATTTGGAGTTACTGTTATGCAAAATCAACACGGCATCACATTAAATAAACTTGAACCTGAGTTCATTCAGATGATCAGAAATGGAGCGTGTCTGTTTGTCAGTGTTCAGTGGTTACCTTGGAAATCAAGGTCATTATAAAAAATAATGTTGGGCATGTTTAAACATATTTGCCCAAAATTCATCATTTTTAACAGGAAACTGGTGTTCCCAGATATGCAGCGGCTCAGTTAAAATTCCTCGCTTTGGATGTGAATTTTACTGGTATGCATGCGTCACTGCATACTGTAACATGGGCTGTCTGTGAAACGCTATTCCTGCATTACTATTTATCACCAGCTCAGAGTATTATGGGATGTGTCCAACTGATGTGCAGCTTATGGAGACAACTCATTTCTGTATAACAAACCTTGAGTCAGATGTAGCAGAAATTTGGCACAGGCTTATATCTGCAGACCACAAAATCTTTTCATGAGATAATCTGCCATATGTCAGATCTTAAAGGTGCAGTAAGCAATTTCTGAGAAACACTGTGGATATTTGAGATGAATAGCCAAACAAACACACCCCTCCCTTCATTGCTTTTTTTCTATGACAACAAATATTCACAGTTGTTTGTTTGGGTGTTGATTTCAATTTTCAACAGCGTTTCTCAAAAACTCGCTTACTGTGCCAGAATCCAGTCAGGTTTCAGAGTCTGGTTTTGAGTTTTGTTTGTTTGAGTTTTATGATGTGTAGATGCTGTTTTTACGTTGATTGCAGATTTATTCGTTTGTAATATCGTCTCAATGTCTCTGTTGAAACCTGTTGGAGGTCATTCCAGTTACACTGGTGAAGTCATATTTCCTTTGTAGCATTTAAATGGGTGTTTATTACTAATAGAGGAGTTGTGAGTATGTCGTGAAGTTCCCAACAGTAGAGAAACACGTTAAAACAGCCTAAACTGAAGTACAGTTCAGTTTAAAGCTCCTGCCAGCAGCTGACCAAACCACCATCATATCAAACTGTTTCATCTTCCAGTACTGAATTACATCAGGCAGACTTTCTGATATGATCTATGCTGACAACAGAAGGTAAAACTAGATTCTCTTTTTCTGTCTCTTCTTCTCTCTGTATTTTCCAGTCTATCTTTTTTCTCATATTTGAGTTTTTTCTTTGAGAAGGTCTCAAACAGACGTCCTTATCTTAAAGTCTTATAAGATGCTCTCTTTGTGATTTGGTTTTATTAGAAACATACGCATTTGATTTCCATATTGAATGAGACAGTGAAATCAGGGCCGTTTTGCTGACTGACAGCTGTACTGCTGACACAGCATTAGTCAGAACAGCTGCCAGGTTCATCTGAGGTCCCAGAACACTTTTGTTCATCTCTTGGCTGTTTGATTAAGATGTCTGAGGGTACTTGTGCGGCAAGATAGAGCTGAGTGACAGATGTTGAGCTGGGGAAAGATCTGCTGGTTGTGGTCCTCACAGATGATGATGTGTGAATTCTCAGCTGTGCAGTTTTAATGCGTAATGTATTGCTAAATGTAAAACATGTAAACTGGATTTCTGACGTATGGGTGATATATACCATAAGAGTCATGTTATATAACAACACTAGTGTGCATTTTATTGCATTAAAAAACATTTTAATGTGCCAACAAATGTTACACTTAATCTCGGAACTAACTTGAAAAATGAAACAGTACTTTAGTTTTGTGAAGGATGATGTGGGCAGTATAACAGAGATGTTCAGTTCTGTTGTTATAAGAGAAAAGTCTGTGATGTTTATACTTCAGTTTTCAGACTCTGTGCCACTGTGTTTGACATGATGAAAACTCAAGAATCCAGATGTGTGTATCTCTCCTGTTCTCTGTATGTCTGTATATTACACAGGTGAAAAATTACACCCACAATTATCATAAATGTACCATCAGTCTGCATGTGGTTTATTTGAACAGTTGACAACTGTCTCACTCTGACCTAAAATATAAGCAGTTAATAACAGTTATGACTGATACAAAACTGGCATGATTCAACATTTCATCTTTACTGGTACACTTGCTCAAGAATTTCATCAGATATTACAGAGTATCACAAAACCATATTTCACTGTATATTGAAGGAATATGATTATGAAAATATAAAAACAAAGCTACACCCTGTGTTTGGGGTTCAGGGCTGTTTGTACACTGTGATTACACATTGAGTTGGACAGGAGAGTTTTATAAAAGCAGACATTCATTCTTCAATTTACTCTCTGGGGACCTGAAACCTTCAGGCTCTTAAAAATATTTACTTTTGATTTTAATAATGCAAGCAAACATTTCACAGTTAAATATAGACACGGTGGCCTAAAGACAAGTAACAGAGATTTTACAAATGCAAATCAGACTGAGAAAACAACAGTTTTTGTATTCTGTGCTTATATAAGTGAGATTTAATCTATGTTGTCATTCTTCCTTTATTAATTGTAAGTTTTGTGCATTAAATGAAGTTATAGAATTTAGTTCACCTGAAAATTAATATTTTGAAATGAACAATTTACGCGACAGCATTAAGATGCTTTAAACATTATCATTTCCTGAGAGAATGTTCTATTAGGACAGAACGTTCTTTACTGGCTGAGTAATTTCTTTAAAGCCTCGAGCTGTTTGAATAACAGGTTTCTCATAGAAGAACATTGAAAGTTATTTAGAAAAAGAGCAGGAGCATCAAAAGTGTTTTAATAGAAGAAAGTGTCTCAGAAATAAGGCTCAAACAAGCTCACAACATCAGAGAAGTTCATACTGACATTTATGTGTTAACACTCACGGTGTTGAGTCAGTGTTTTGGACCTGCATGTCTTGTGGGGGTGAGACTGTTCTTAGCAACCATATAATTAGTTTTCAAATATGTTGTTGTTTTTCTGTTTGGACAGCAAAGCATTTTATGTTCCATTGATGAAGCCATAATAATGACATTTGTGGGTTACAGTACCTCACAACTCTCATATTGACATAAAGCGATTCATCTTTTATTCTCCACCAGCAGTAAGAGAGAAACTTGATGACCTGATTGTCGTGTAATGAGCTCCTTTAGTGAAATTAATGGCCCTCTGTGAGTGTGTGTGTGTGTGTGTGTGTGTGTGTGTGTGTGTGTGTGTGCAGTAAGTCACTGTTCTTCAAACAGTTGAAAAATGGGTGATCTAATAATTCATCTCTCAAACAGTAGACTGCAGTTACCGATATTATAATCCACTTCACACATGAGCAGATCAATCTCAACACAAAGATTCCTAAAGTGAGCTGCCATGTTTAAAGATTGGAAGACCTTTACATTTATAGCTTATGTTAGATATTATCTGTTTAGAGATGACGGACGCCTCACGAACAGTTAAACTGTAATGAATTCTCAATATGTGATGTGGTTTAGTGGATATTGCACTCAGTAGCACAAATGCTGCACAAATATTGATTTTGTCAGCACACTGTCAGCACACCACTGATAACTGGAAAATGAGTTCATGATGCACTTCACTGATTGGCTGATGCTTATTTAGGATTAAGCTAAAAACTAATTTAGGATTGCTATGGGTTGTTATCATTTAACCAGTTAAATGCCTGCAGACAAACTTACTGAAGGCACTGGTCCTATCTGTCAGTATTTTCTGTTTAATTTTACATGTTTCTAAAACAACTGTTGTAAAAAAAGACAACTTCAGGAGCTCTGATATCTATTATGTCTTGATCGGTGGAGTTTTATTCATTCATCTTTTTCTTTGGGAGTTTGTGTACAGAGATGTGTGTCGACTAAAAGTTCATTATATTCATATGCAAGCTGAGAAATTGAAGTTCATCTTTGGGAAACATTACGGTCCTCTGATGCATCTAGATATTTCATGAGTCAATGTGCATTAACATGTTTATGGAGGTTAAATTTAATCTGAAACGAAACAAATCAACAAATCAGCCCTCACACCGACACCTGCTCTGGCCCCTCTTTCAGTATACTTCCACAACGTCATGCATCCAATTGCAAAAAATATTGTCATTTAAGGATTAGAATCCTTGTGAAGACAGTTTGTCAGGTTGTTTTCTGATTTAGTTCTAGGGACAGTTAATATCAATGTTACAGTCGGTGGCTAAATGCTGTGAGCAGTGTGATATTCAGTAGCACACAGCAGCCGTTACTGCTCAGACTTCAACTGAAACTCATCTGCACACAGACTGTCAAATCTGTTTAAACTCCTGGAGCCATAAAATTGACTTTCAGTCTTGTTTTGTCTTAATATGATAATTAATTAATTAGCATTCATTTCAAACTAATCAAGCGTGTGTTCCTGCAAGCACAACAGTGCAGGAACGGCACTATAAAAGTACCAGAGCATAACAGTAGATGCAGAGCGAGATGAGACTGTGTGTGTGTGTGTGTGTGTGTGTGTGTGTGTGTGTGTGTCAAGCTGACCTGATAGAGTGAAGAAAGAAGAAAGAAAGAGAGAGNGAGATGAGACTGTGTGTGTGTGTGTGTGTGTGTGTGTGTGTGTGTGTGTGTGTGTCAAGCTGACCTGATAGAGTGAAGAAAGAAGAAAGAAAGAGAGAGAGTGTTTATATCTCCTTCATCTTCAAATCAAGGACACCACACGTACTGCCGATGCTGCCGTTGCCATGGAGACTGGCTCTGTTGCCTTGGGCACTGTAGAGATTGCAGGTGATGAAAGCGCTGCACCAGGCTGAATTGACCTCTGACACGTTGCTGTTTTGGTTTAGCAATATCAAATGATCCAGATGTGATGATATTGATGATGATCCAGATGTGATGATATTGAATGATAGTGAATGCTGAAGGGCATGATCACATGAAAACATTTCATTAAGTAAATGCTCAGTAATACTTTCAAATAAGCCTTGTTTCAGATCAATGTATATTATTAATAGACATTTGAAACACCTTTTATGTGTCTTATGTCTTTTTTTCTTTTTGTGTTTTTAGTGTTAGGTTTGCATTACTTAGTGATGAGAATTTAATAAGAACCACCACAAAAAAATATGCCCACATATTGCAGTTTCCCTTTTAATAAAAAAATCCAGCGCCATTTCAGAAAAATGTCATTGCAAGTTTTAAATGACATGTTTTTGCAGCATATTTCTGCAGTATAATGAGCTGTTTTCATCCTTATCTTTGTGTGTGTGTTTGTGTGTAAATACTGTTTGAAATGAATCTGTCAGCGGACAGCAGAGCAGTTCTGAAGGTTCTGCAGTCTAAAGACTTTCAGGGAAGAGAAATTTATTCCTACATGTTTTCAGTGATAAGACTGTGTCTAATATCTGCTGTGTTTAATCATAAAGGGACTCAGTTTACAGTACAGTCTATCCCAACAGCCTGTGTGTGTGTGTGTGTGTGTGTGTGTGTGTGCGTGCGTGCGTGCGTGTGTGTGTTTTACTAAAGAAAACAGGCTCATTTGCAGGACAGATATGGCAGAAGACAGCACTCTTCCTCGCATTCGCTTTTTAAAAGCTCTACAGCAACGGTTACAGTATTTATTCAGAGCAGATTTCTGTCTAGAGGGGGAAGATGTGCTCTTCTGTACTTCTGTGGTGCTTGAATATATATTATATTTAATATATATAGTTTAGTTATATCATTTAGTTATAGTTTTCAGCTTTGGATCAAAGATGTTTTTCTGTATACTGTTTCTATTTCTGTGATTTATTCTAGAATAATGTCAGCTCATTGTTTTATGAAATGACTGATATATTATTTGTATTGTCATTATATTATATTACTGACCGTTTACACATTGAATTGAATGTAGCTAATGTAGTTTTGTGACTCTTTTGTAACATCCTGCAGGTTTTCTTATTAGAATCGTCCCTGTGGGTTCTGTGGATTGACCTAATTGTAGACCTGCAGTGATTGTTTTGTGTGTAAAATGTTGTTTATGATAAAGATGGTGATGATGACTCTAAAGATTGTTGCTAATTATTCTGTCTCATTGTATCTCAGCAGGGCTGTGCAGAGCTCAGTGATTAAAATCCAATTGATTAAAAAACTCACTTGACTCCAGAACTGGAATCATTCTGTCCTGCTGTCGGTGTTCCTCACCTGTCCTGTAAAACACAGGATGTGCAGTGATGGCGACTCCCTCCAGGATCCTATAAAGACACCAATCCGTCGAGGAGAAAGTAAAGCAGTCATATCAAATCTGGAAGTCTTTGCAGGATCCTCATATGCAGTGACTGCAGTGAAGCCTCACAGCCACAACACGTCACAACATTTCTAGATGTTATCGTGGAATGTGTCTGTAAGAGATTGTAAAGCGCTCGTATCAGTTTCTCTGAAGTTTTAAAACCTAAAAGTGTTGCATATTTGATATGCTGCGCTCCAGTCGTGGGCTTCTGCAGTATTTGATATTAGAGTGTTTTCAGTGTGATGTTACCCGGCTGAGAATCTACATTCTGCTCCACTTCACTCATGATTGTGTGTGACTCTGACTGAAGTAAACTCACCAATGCATTATTCACTCCAGATCACTGTGAGAGGACTAGTCTGGGTCATTGTCTCACTTGCAGTAGTTTTCTATGGTTGACTACTTCCTGTAGTAAATGATTCATGATTCATAAGTGCTCCAGACGCCCAAGGAAACATTACTGATCTGCTGCGGTGGGGCTGTGTGTAATATTTTGATGAAGAGTTTGTGACTGTTCTATTTACTAATCAGTCTGATTAGTTCAGTCTGACAGTGAGATCATGTATGATGGTGTGTGTGTGGTGTCACAGTGCCAAGATTTGATCCTCAGTGTTTAAAACTCTCAGCACAAACTGCTCAGTCTTCAGTATTGAGTGAATGTATTGAGTGTGTTGAGTGAGTGTGTTGAGTGTATTGAGTG